>JABFQM010001176.1:0-23765 GCA_022816865.1 Zelostemma sp. ZL-2020
ACTTTACTCCCTTGTTGCGTAATGTACTATTATCGAACGTTTCTGCAAAGACGCGGTCGGGAAAGTGCGCTTTTTTGGCCTGTGCTCAATGGAACGTTCGTAACGACGAAGAAAACGGCGACTTTACTCCCTTGTTGCGTAATGTACTATTATCGAACGTTTCTGCGAAGACGCGGTCGGGAAAGTGCGCTTTTTTGGCCTGTGCTACATGGAACGTTTGTAACGACGAAGAAAACGGCGACTTTACTCCCTTGTTGCGTAATGTACTATTATCGAACGTTTCGGGAAAGTTCGCTTTACCGACCTGCGCTACGCGGAGCACGACTTTACTCCCTAGTCGCATAATACACCATTATCGAGCATCCCTCGGAAAAGCGGACTTTTCGCCCCCTCCCGTGGCGAAAAGTTCACCTTTTCCGCGCGAAAATTCCGCATTCTCGCGGGGTATCGAGAAAAAAAACGCGTTCGCAAGGCGCGGCGTTGCGAAAGATGCCGATGTGAAAGGCGAGCCATTGTTCATTTCCCAGCGGGGACGATTTTTATCGTTCGGGGAAAGAAAAAAAAACGAATCGCGCAACGGTACTAATCGTAGGGCAACCGCGGAGTCGCCGAATTCCGGGAAACGGAATCGTCGGCCGCTCACGTGATTCGTGTTTTCCGCGTATTCCGGCCGGGCGTCTTGGAAACCATGGAATACAAACTTTCACCGTTACCTTTTTCCCCCCCCTCTTACCCCCCCCCCCGCGCTCTTTCCCCGCGCGAACGCCGATCAATCGGGCTATTTATTCGTCGATGGAAATATTAATATATTAATATATATTAATATATTAATATTAATGGCGGTGGCGATTAGCGGCGATGCGCGACCGTTGGGGAATCTTAAGAATGTCGAAGGAAGGTCGAGCGCGGGGAGGGGTTGGGGGGGAGGTTGGGGGGGGGGAACACTGACCCGGGTAAACAATCCGAACCTTTCCCGCGCGTCTCCCGGGAAAATTTGGGGAAAAAAGCGAAGCGATAAATCAGCCAATGGGGACGCTTCGTTTTTTACGTCGATTCCTTTTTGACTTATTAGGGATTCGCGTGGACGCGAATATTCCGAGACGATGAATAATGCAGATGCGCGTCCCGCGATTGATTCCGATTGTTCGATTGATCGATGTTCGAGGAGTGTTTTTTCTTCATATTTCGAAGCCGGGGATGCGTGTTACCTTTTGTTTTGTCGTGGTTTCTTGCACGGCAATCGATCGATAACACGCGACTACGGGGTTCGCGGTAGACCGTTTCATGCGCTTGAAGGAAAAGAGGGTTTTTCGTCCAGATGACGCGATATCTCGGTTCCGGTGACTCGAACGGCCGGAACAGGTATTACCAATATTGTAGAGGGACCGATTTTCTACCATTTTCGCGGGACACTTTTTTTTATGGGGTCCAATGGTTCCGAGATACAGCGGCGTGACGTGACGAAAAGTCGCCGAAATGAGGTTTTCGTCCCTTATCTCGATCCCGGTCACTTCTACGAACATTACACATCGGATCAATATCGTCCAGAAGACGAATCTCTACAACTTTCGTTCGACGCTTTTCTTCATAGGACTCATAGATTCCCAGATATAGCCGCGTGAGTCGACGAATTTGAAAAAACAAAAATTCTTCACCACTTTACGCTGCTGTATCTCGAAACTCGCGAACCCTGCGCGAAAAGTGTTCGTACAAAAGTTGCGGAGAATGACCTCACTTGCAATATTGGTAATAACCATTTTTATCGTCAGGGTCGCCGTAACGGAGACATTGCGCGAAAACCTCTTTTCTTGTGATTTTTACGAGGGCGCCGAACCCTACGAGAAAGGGGGAAAACTAAAAATACTTTTGTGAGCTGCGTATTTAGTGGAGAGCCGATTTTTAGGCTCCGATTATCGGCACGGCCGGAACTTTCGAATGATTTTGTTTTCACCCGGGAGAAAAGCTGCGGCGCTCTCGATTCGCTAATGATAATAACGAGAAAGAGATGAATAATGATGCGATGATAACATCGGAATGCATGTATAATCGTGGCTCGTGATAAGTATTACACAGGCCCAGTGATCTAGATTTACGCTACTGTGGGATCGCTCTCGGTGGGGGAGGGGGAGGGGGGGGGGCAGCATGGCCGACTAAAAAGGGGGGGAGCACTTCACAGAGGGAAGAAGACGTTCTTGTTCCCGATGTGTCAGAAACAAGAGCAAATTACCCACGCGATCGCGATCGAATAAAAGTACACCGAATTCAATTTGAATGATTCACTGTTACTCGGCTCGAGTACCCGAGTGAAACATGACGATGTCCTCGTTTCGACGAAAAACCCATGAAATTAACATGAACATTCGTAGTTTTTGTTCAACCTTTCGACTTTGGCCTACCCGGGAAAAATGGCGATGGTGATCCGTGGCCAACTTCAACTTCACGTTATATCAACCGCGTAACACAGCTTCGCATTCATTTATTTATTGAATTTTATGTATTCATGATTCGTGAAAGGAGCGATTTTCAATATGCATTCGAACAGTTTCAATTTCAATCGATGTCTCGAGTCGGCGAGATTAGGAAAGCATGAAATCACGTCTCGCAACAGATGCAGCCGTTCATATCTCCGATCTCGCTTTACGCGCAACATATAATACGAAGGCAAACAAATGCCTCTTGCCCGCTACGATATCTTCCGTAACTCGAGCACGTAACTCAATGCCGAAGACACGCGGTACTCCATTCGGGAGGAAAGGCAAAAAAAGCAACCGTGATATGATTTCACTTCGCGCGCGACGAACAAAAAAACTCTATGACTAATTATTCAATCTTGTAAGAAAAAACGGTCGAAGGCCGGAGCGAAGAATGCGCGTGATTAATCGCTCTGGAATATCCTCGGAGCGTGTAAACAGATCGCATTGTGCCTCGGGATGTAAATTCGTGACGACGCGCGAGGTGTCACGTTCGCCGCGATAATGCTTCGGAATTTACGATTTCTTTGGTGGAGAATGCATTTCCCGCGGACTTTTCGCGCCTATCTAAAGGCTGCGCTTTCGTAAACGCATTCCAAGATGTCGTGGGTCAACGAGTAATTAGTATTCGTGAAATGCCTTCGGCATGTCACCTGCCGTCTCCACTTGCCTCGCCTTTTATAGATTTGCGGATGCGTTGATTGCGCATTGTAACGTTGCCACACCGCTCTATGGCTTCATCCGGTGTGGGCATTGCCTTGCCTAACCGGTACATTATTTCGTTAACTTCACTTTGAGGTTATTCCATGACGAGCCGCGGAAACGACGGTTTTGTCTCTTAAATAACGCTCGTTTAATATAGCTTTTGTATTTCAAATTATATTATGGAAACACTGAAGCATCGAGGCAGTCCACGTGTTAGTTATTGAAAATAAATATTTGATGTTTGAATCACCGATTTTTTATGGTCAAGTAATTATAATTTATCAACGAATGAAGACACCGGACATCACTGGAGCATTTACCTTACATCGAAACTGATTTTTTCGGAGAGAAGATACAGATTAGCTTTTTTCATACATTTCATCTTGGGAATCTACAACCAAATTGAGACGGGTCTCAAAACAACGCATGAAGAAACAGTATATTGCGTGGTAAGTGCGAGAAACCGAATTTTCCGAGGACTGTGAAGTTTGCTGCGCAAGCGATTTCACGCACGCCCAAGCAGATTCTTCAGGTCCAATCGACGCAGGATATGATTTTTATGGTCAAGTAATTATGATTTATCAACGAATGAAGACACCGGACATCACTGGAGCATTTACCTTACATCGAAACTGATTTTTTCGGAGAGAAGATACAGATTAGCTTTTTTCATACATTTCATCTTGGGAATCTACAACCAAATTGAGACGGGTCTCAAAACAACGCATGAAGAAACAGTATATTGCGTGGTAAGTGCGAGAAACCGAATTTTCCGAGGACTGTGAAGTTCGCCGCGCGAGGGCATCGAGAAAAGGGCGATTCTACGCACGCCCAAGCGGTTTCTTCAGGTCCAATCGACGCAGGATATGATTTTTATGGTCAAGTAATTATGAATGAAGACACTGGCCATCACTGGAGCATTTACCTCACATCGAAACTGATTTTTTCGGAGAGAAGATACAGATTAGCTTTTTTCATACATTTCATCTGGCAAATTTGTATCACCTGATATTGATCTATTCGCTACTCGCCAAAATTCGGGATGCAAAAGATATGTTTCATGGAAACGAGATCTATATTCTATCGCTCTTGACGCATTCACGATTTCATGGACAAACGAATTGTACTATGAATTATCCTCCATTCTCAATTGTTCTGCAAGTCTCACAAAAACAAAACATGAAGGGTCAAGGGGAATAGTAGTTGTCCCAAACTGGCCCTCTCAACCTTTAATCTACAATTAAATTGAGACGGGTCTCAAAACAACGCATAAAGAAACAGTACATTTCGTGGTAAGTGCGAGAAACCGAATTTTCCGAGGACTGTGAAGTTCGCCGCGCGAGGGCAGCGAGAAAAGGGCGATTTTACGTACTTCTAGTACGATTTCCAAGGAAGATTCCAACAGATTAGCTCCCTTTCAAAATCAGTAGTAAAAGGTGCGCGAGAAAACAGGTGGAAGAGAGAGCGCGTTTAACGACGATACAACCGGTTGCGCGCGCGAAATGTAAAAGATCTTGACTCGAAATGAACGTAAAATCGATGAAACGAGTAAAAGGAAGCTCGCGAAGTGGGTGGGTCGAGTGGGCCAGAATAGCTCTGGTATCACGTAACCGGAAACAGCGCTGAATCCACCGTAGGGATCGTCACCGTCTGATCTTTCCCGCCGCCTTCTCAAATCTCTTCCCCTTCGTCCGCCGCACTTACATACCAACGCATCATGCCCAATTTACCACCCCCATTGTGCTTGATTAATTAATCTTTCAATTGGACTTGATTACGCTGCCTTCGAATTAACGCTGGAATGCCACAGCTTTTTCCCAAAGCGGCGTTTCGCCTTTTCGAAAAGTCCATTCCGGAAGCTAAAGTAGGACAAATGTCCGCGCTCATGACTGTATTTCACGGGACTCGGAAACGCGCGTTACTTTTGACGGCGAGCGGAAACAGCGGACTGCGAATAACGCTCTAGAAACTCGCGAACGACGACACGAAAATAAAACTCATCTGAATTAATAACAAGCCCGAGTCGTTCATTCAAATCTGGACGGTATAGTCGCGAGAAAAGATGGAGCGAGGTCGTAAGGGTATCGGTCTGCCGCAGATCGATGAACCGAGCAGCCCGAAGACTAGATACACTCGCTAATACGAATCACGATGAAGAAAACGAGTCGGAAAAAAAAAGAGCCTGCATCCGTTCCGCAGGCGTCGCAATTACTTAGACAGGCCGCGGTTTTGGAATACTTCTCAACGAGGCCGCTCCAATCAAACAAAGTGGACGCCCGAGGAGAAGGTATTCGCGAAATGTTGGCCGGGCGAATCAGGGATCACGAGGGTCCGCGAATTTATTGCGATCGCTCGAATTCCGCGATGGGGAAAAAAGTGTTACGCGTAATACGCGGTGACTGTACAGGTCGCGATTATTACCGCGAGTCGCGCGTTATGCAGATATATGGGTCAGCGCGCCCAAGGTCCGTAAACCTTTCTAAAGCCTCGCAGTTTTATGTCTTTGGCGATGAGTGGACCGAGTTTTTTCGCATTCGCCGTGGGCGGGAAACGTCGCTTTTCGTCCCTTCGGGTTTTTCAGTTCGGGGCGTTAGAATCGCGAGCGTTCAGCATCCCGGCGATCAATACCAGGCGCGAAGCGGCACCACGGCGAAGACCACGATGCCAGGCGCCGTTGGCGGGGATGTTGCCAAGCGACGGAAGCTGCCTACCGCGAGTTCATCGTCCTCTCTCTCCGCTTTTTTCTCCCTTCCCTTTCCCCCCTCCCCCACCCCATCGGCAACATCGACTCCTCGCCCTTTCCTAGTCCTTTCTTTATTCCACGCGTTATGATGCGCTCTCGTTGCGGAGTCTCCCATCGTGTCCTCTCCTTATCCCCGAAAAAATGCACTTGCCGAAAAGGTGACATTAGCCGGGGCTATCGATTTGCGATCGTAGAAACGAAAGGTCCAAATTAAGAACCCACGCCATGGCCTCGAAGCAGGCGCCAGCGCGCGCCCTTGTATACGAAATGATTCTATTCCGGTCGTCGCTTTCTTCGAGCAAACAAACGAAGGTTAAAAAAAGTAATGGCCCCCGCGCGTTTCAGAACATTGACCACAAGATGAAGCTGCGCTCGAAGAAGGGACAGCTGCCCTTCGTCGAGCTCAACGGCGAGGAAATCAGCGAGAGTGGCACTATTCTCCGCGAGCTCAGTCAAAAATACAACAAGGACCTCGACTCGAGCCTGACGACGGAACAAAAGTGCGTAGCGCACGCGATGATCTCGATGATCGAGAACCACCTCGCCTGGATCGTCACCTACTGGCGCACGAAAAATCTCGACTGCGTCTTCAAGGGCTACAAGGTCAACCTCCAGCACGCGCTTGGTTCGCGCATTCCGAACCGCTTGCTCAATTGGCTGTTCAAAATGAGCTTTGGACGCAAGGTGAGAGAGATGTCTGGGATTTGGAAGGCTTTTTGGGGGCTTTGGGAAGCTATTTCGAGTTTTTTCTTGCAGGGAGCGAGGAGAGTGAAGGCTCAGGGTATCGGTGTTCATACCGCCGAGGAAGTCATGCAGTTCGGATGTGACGATCTTAAAGGGCTGAGCGACATGCTTGCCGACAAGCCTTTCTTCTTTGGCGATGAACCCACAACGGTATGGAATGATTTTAGAGTCTTAACTAACGCAATCATGTCTGGAATGCATTCTTATTGCTACATCATGAAATGATGTCGATATCTTGAAGATGTTGACTTATTGCAAGGTGATATCTTCGAAATTTGAAGATACCTTCCAGCTAGGTCGCATCTTCGAGATGCTGGCTCTGGAATGCTGACAAATCAACGCCTAAATCACGTTATCATGAAAAACCATCAATATCTTGGAGATGTTGATGCACTGCAAGGTGACATCTTCAAAATTTGAAGATACCATCTGGTAGAGTAGCATCATCTTCAAGATGTTGGCTCCGAAACGCTGAAAACTCAATCCCGATGAACCCACCAACTCTTAGAAGGCTTCTAAATCACGTTATCATGAAAAACCATCAACATCTTGGAGGTGTTGATGCACTGCAAGGTGACATCTTCCAAATTTGAAGATACCATCTGGTAGAGTAGCATCATCTTCAAAATGTTGGCTCTGGAACTCCGACAAATGAATCCTGATGAACCCACCGTCTCTAATGCATCCAAAGCACCTTATCATGAACAACCATCAACATCTTGAAGATGTTGATGCACTGCAAGGTGATATCTTCAAAATTTGAAGATACTATCTTGCAGAATGGTTACGTCTCCAAGATGTCGGTTCCAAAACGCTCCTGATGAACACTAACATCCGAATCACGATATCCTAAAAAGCTGTCGACATTTTGAGGATGTTGCTATCATATCTTCAAGATTTAATGATACTATCACGTAGTGTAGCAACGTCTCCAAGATGTTGGCACTGAAAGTCTTAAGAACCTAATTAGACAACTCCAATGAACACATTAACTTCTGGGATGCGTCTGAAGCACGTTATCATGAACAACCGTCAACATCTTGAAGATGTCTTGCAGTCTTCAAGATGTTGGCTCTAAAACGCCAGAAAATGTATCCTGCTGAACACATCAACGTCTAGAACGCATCCAAATCGCTTTATCATGAACCACTGTCAACATCTAGAAGATGTTGAAACATTGCAAGGTGATATCTTCGAAATTTGAAGACACCATCTTGCAGTCTTCAAGATGTTGACTCTAAAACTCTAGAAAATGAATCTCTATGAGCACATCAACGTTTAGAATGCCTCTAAATCGCGTTATCATGAGCCACTGTCAACATCTAGAAGATGTTGAAACATTGCAAGGTGATATCTTCGAAATTTGAAGACACCATCTTGCAGTCTTCAAGATGTTGGCTCTAAAACTCTAGAAAATCTATCTCTATGAGCACATCAACGTTTAGAATGCCTCTAAATCGCTTAATCATGAACCACTGTCAACATCTAGAAGATGTTGAAACATTGCAAGATGATATCTTCAAAATTTGAAGACACCATCTTGTAGTCTTCAAGATGTTGGCTTCAAAACACTGAAAAGAAAATCTTAAAGAACACATCGAAGTTTAGAATGCCTCTAAATCTCGTTATCATGAAAAAAAATCTCGTTATCAATGATATCGGCTCCGAAGATAGTCCCATCATCCCGCATGGCTCTAGTTCCCAAATCATCCACCCGAACGCAGTGGCGCCACTCCCAGTCTCCCCCGCAGAACTAACTCGTCGGTTGGTTCCTTAGCTCGACGTGGTGGCGTTCGCGCACCTCGCTCAAATTCTCTACATCGACAAAGAGACTCCATACGCGCTCCGCGATTACATGCAAGACAATTGCGCGAACCTCGTCGGGCATTGCTCGCGCATGAAGGAGCGCTGTTTCCCCGATTGGGACGAGATCTGTTCGACCTTGGATTTGAACACGCACTTGCCGAAAGCCGAAAAAGAGGAAGAGAAAGAAAGCAAAGAGGAAGCTAAAGAATCGAAGGAGTCGAAGGAGGAAAAAGAGGGAGACAAAGAAAAGGCGGATAAAGAGGAAAAGGACGTGGAGAAAGACAAGGAAGACGAGAATAAAGAAAAGGACAAGGAGGGCAAATAAAGTGCTCTTTCCGCGTCGTTAAAGAATTTATTAGGCCGATTGAAGTGTAAAAGAAGCGGGGCAAAGTCGCACTTTTCGCCCGCTCCCCGAGTGTGTACACAACCCTTGATTCCGTTGTTCTTTTCTTTAAGTCATTAGAACCATAGGCATGTACGCAATATATCAAATGCAATAGACGTCGCGGTCGTTTCGAGTGCGCGCGCGTGTGTGTGTGTAAGTCTTTTTGTATGTACGTGCGAATGCGTTTTTACTTCGTATGCGTTTTTTTAAAAGGGAAAACAAGAAATTCATTCCGACACAGCGTTTAACGGTAAGAGAAGCTTTTTTTTACGTTTTTTACGCCGAACTTTTGTACGAGTAATATATTGTTAATTGTAATTCGCTGCGAATCATCGGGAGATATTCATTCCGAGATTTTCGCCCGTGAAACCACGAATTAGTGCATTTATATCGATGAAAATCGAATAAAACTTCCACCAATCAGAGGCTCGGACTCGTTCGGTGAGCAGAGAGCGCCGTCTATGCGACGAAAGGGAACTAGGCGCTGCCAGCTGTCAGTTCCGCGCGATTCGCGTCCACCGTCTCTCCAAAAAAAGGGCGTGAAATGGCCATTTTCGTGCATTAGTTACAATTTTCCGACGCATTAGTTGCTTATTCCGGTGATCATCGCGAAACATTCGATCACTGTAAGTGACGAGAGCGGCGCGAGATGTCGCTAGCGGCGACAGTCGGTAACGTCGTTTACAGCGATCGAATATTTCGCGAAAATTACCGAAATCCGCACTTTCGAGCAACGAATAAGCCTTTTCCATCGCTCCTATTCCATTCCCACGCATACAAATGCATTAATTCGTGGAAATCGTATCGAAAACGCGTGATTTTTTTTTACGTTTTCTACCGCCCCCCGAAACGTCGAGTCGCGTTTTAATTTGTACATTAGACGACGTTCGACAAATGTATATTCGTATATGCGCTGATTTTCATGCAAGTGTCTTTTGAGCAACTTCGGAAAAATGATTCGCGCGTAAACCGCGGATGATTTTCGGAAGGGGTTGAAATAAGCGGCGTTTGCTACGGGAAAAAGGGGAATTGAGGATTTTTGAAGGGCTCCAAGGGAAAGGGAAGGGGGAAAAAATTAATGTGTGACGTGTTTGTATCTAGGACAATGCATATATTTACAATGTGTTACATTTATCGATTCGGGATCGCGAGATGAACGAATATTGAGGACTTGGAGCGTAATATTGATAACATTGATAATAATATTGATAAAAGTATAAACCCACGTAACTTTGCAAGCACAGTAGTTAGGCACGACCATTTACCGTATAATAATTATAATATTAATGATAATTGTAACACGACTGCTCGTTTTTGTGCTCGGCGCTATACATTTCATTGTCATTATTGTATCAGCATTTATTAACGATATACATACAGGCGAATAAAATGTGTTTATAAATAAAATGTAACCGCTGCCATCTTTTTTGTGTCTGGCTTTTTTTCGACACCCTCGATACGAAATACATCGAAACCTGCATTTTTGAATTTCCCGCCCACGATATTTCATTCAAAATGTCCGCAAAATGGCTCCCTACGTTTGTCAGCGACATCTGTCGGAGCGTTTATGAACTACACTGAAAAAGGTTGTATCGTAAAAAAATTCACGCACTTTTTGTAATTTTTATGAACTTTTATGTCAATGCTAGTTGTTTGGGAGAACAACAAAATTTTTGGCTCTTCAATTCTGTAAAATGGGCTATTAAATTTTTGAATACGATGGCTTTTTCGCGCGCTTATACAGTGGCTTTTTGAGTTCGTAAATGATGATAATAATCAGTAAAATTCGGAATGTTATTGTCAATTATGGTCGATTCTCGATATAAATGGAGAATTTTTCGTATTCAGTGATGAAGAAATACTTCGACGAGCGATTTGAAAAACGCGCTTCGTTCTGCGCAGACAGTAGCGACACCTGACGGCACGACGTCGAACCAACCAAAAACCGCGCAGCCATCTTTTTTGTCTGGCTTTTTTTGGACACCCTCGAAACGAAATACATCGAAACCTGCATTTTTGAATTTCCCACCCACGATATTTTATTCAAAATGTCCGCAAAATGGCTCCCTACGTTTTTCAGCGACATCTGTCGGAGCGTTCGTGAACTACACGGAAAAGGTTGTATCGTAAAAAAATTGACGCACTTTTTGTAATTTTTATTTACTTTTATATCAATGTTAGTTGTTTGGGAGAACAACAAAATTTTTTGCTCTTTAATTCTGTAAAATGGGCTATTAAATTTTTGAATACGATGGCTTTTTCGCGCGCTTATACAGTGGCTTTTTGAGTTCGTAAATGATGATAATAATCAGTAAAATGCGGGATGTTATTGTCAATTATGGTCGATTCTCGATATAAATTGACAACTTTTCGTATTTATTGATTATTTAACAATTTCGACGAGCGAGATAGTAGCGACATCTGACGACACGACGTCGAACCAAAAACCGCGCAGCCATCTCTACACTACGAGTTTCAGCCTTTTCAGAGTCAAACCCAAAATGGCGTCGCGAGCAATTGTTTACATCGAAATACTGTAACCGACCCCGCGGTTTCCGTGCCAAAAACCTCCCGAAACCATGGCCGACCACGAACTCTGCCGACTCTGCGCGGAACCGAAAGAAAATTACGTCGGCATTTACGACGCCGAAGGCGAGAAACTCGAAATCGAGGCTAAAATCGAAAAATGTTTGCGCATTCAGGTGAGTTTCTAAATACTCCGAGTTTTTCTCCGCCAAACCCAAGTTTCCGCACGTCAATGTACAAAGAACCCGAAACATATCTCCGTCTCTTTCCGATCCCTCGCGTTGAAAAAGGACAGAAACGTCCCGCTCGCTCGCGGCGTTCCGAACCGCGGGAAATTCGAATCCTCAGTTGCGTTCGGCTTGTTTAGATTCTGGAAGTCGACGTTTTGCCTTTGACCGTGTGCATCGATTGCTGCGTGCTGCTCAATCAATGCAGCGAATTTTACGAGAAGACGAACCGGGCCCAAGTTTCTCTACGGGACATTTTGAACCCGAAAACCGAGCAGCTCGCGCTTCACGAACACATGGAATTGAAGATCGTCGCGCATGCGCAGACGAGGAACTTTCCGAAAGAGGAGGAAGGGATGATTCGGGAATGCGATTTAGCCGAGACTTACGATGAAGTTGTGTACTTTGATGAACCGCAGGAGGCGAAGGAATTCATCGTAAATATTGGATACTTTCGTTAATTGGAAATTAATGGGATTAATGAGTTTTGAGTTGATTAATTGGAATTAATTACAGAATGGAAAGGGAAAAATGGGAAATGATTAGAGTTATTGATAATCTTGAATTTCGAGGTTATTGATAACGTTAATTGGAATTAATTTGAGTAATTAATTTTCTGGGGTAATTAAAAATTTAATTGGGTCGATTGGATATTTATTTTTTTTAGAGAAATTTCCTCTCGTTTATTTTAATTTTTGGGAGTAATTTTAACTCTCGTTTATTTTAACTCGGTTTTTTTAACTCTCGTTTATTTTAACTCTTATTTATTTTAACTCTCGTTTATTTTAACTCTCGTTTATTTTAACTCTCGTTTATTTCAACACTCGTTTATTTTACCTACCATTTTTCAACTCTCGTTTATTTGAACTGTCATTTCCTGGAATTTGGTTTTTTTAGCTCTCGTTTATTTAAACTCTCACTTATTTTAACTCTCGTTTATTTCAACTCGTTTATTTTAACCATCATTTTTCAACTCTCGTTTATTTTAACTGTCATTTCCTGAAATTTGGTTTCAAAACTCTCGTTTATTTTAACTCTCATTTATTTTAACTCTCGTTTATTTCAACTGTCATTTTTCAACTCTCGTTTATTTTATCTGTCATTTCCTGAAATGTGGCTTTTTTTGAACTCTCGTTTATTTTACCTTTCGTTTATTTTAACTCTCGTTTATTTCAACTTTCGTTGATATCAACTCTCGTTTATTTTGATTTTCTATATTTTGACTCGTTTATTTTAATTCATGTCTTTTTATTTCTCGTTTATTTTAACTCTTGTTTATTTAAACTCTCACTTATTTCAACTCTCGTTTATTTTAACCATGATTTTTCAACTCTCGTTTATTTTAACTGTCATTTCCTGGAATTTGGTTTTTGATCTCTCGTTTATTTTAACTCTCGTTTATTTTAACTCTCGTTCATTTTAACATTCGTTTATTTTAACTCTCATTTTTCAACTCTCGTTTATTTTAACTGCCATTTCCTGAAATTTGGTTTTTTGAACTCTCGTTTATTTTAACTGTTATTTTCTGAAATTTGTTTTCAAAACTCTCGTTTATCTTAACTCTCATTTATTCTGACTCTCGTTTATTTTAACTATCATTTTTCAACTCTCGTTTATTTTAACTGTCATTTCCTGAAATTTTTCTTTAAAGTTACTAGAAAGTCACTAGATTCGTTTCGAGAAAGTTACTAAAAAGTCACTAGATTTGTTTTGCTAGAGTCACTAAAAAGTTACTAGATTTGTTTTTCAAAAGTTACTAGAAAGTTATTAGATTTGTTCCGTGAAAGTCACTTGAATCGCTTCGCGAAGTTACTAAAAAGTTACTAGAATTGTTCTTCAAAAGTTACTAGAAAGTCACTAGATTCGTTTCGAGAAAGTTACTAGAAAGTCACTAGATTGGTTTTGCTAGAGTTACTAAAAAGTTACTAGATTTGTTTTTCAAAAGTTACTAGAAAGTCACTAGATTTGTTTCGAGAAAGTTACTAGAAAGTTATTAGATTTGTTCCGTGAAAGTCATTTGAATCGCTCCGCGAAGTTACTAAAAAGTTACTAGAATTGTTCTTCAAAAGTTACCAGAAAGTCACTAGATTCGTTTTGTCAGAGTTACCAAAAAGTTACTAGACTCGTTTTTCAAAAGTTACTAGAAAGTCACTAGATCCGTTTTGCTGGTTACTAAAAAGTAACTAGATTTGTTCTTCAAAAGTTACTAGAAAGTCACTATTTTGACTGTCATTTCCTAAAAAATTTGGTTTCATGAACTCTCGTTTATTTTAACTCCAAAATGCCACGTTTTAAGTTAAAATAAACGAGAGTTTCCCAAAAACCCTAGGATCCCCGAGGAAAAGCGGAAAAATGCAAACCCGGGAAAAAGCCGTTACGCCAAGCGGGAAAAAAGAAAATGGCGCGGCGAAACGCCGAGCGAAAAAGCGAGGAAATCGAGAGCGACTTCCCCTCCGACCCCTCCGACGACCCCGGAAGTCACGGGGTCAAAGCCGCCGTGAAAATCCCGGAAAATTACATGACCGGTACGAAAGCACGCGAGGCATTTTCCCCGTATTTTCTCGCTTTTTCTGTGTTTAGGGACTGAGGCGGATTCGAAAATGCTGGAAGTCGGTTCTAGGGAATCCAGCGCGAGTTTCGAGCGTCATCCTTGGCTCTGCACGGATTGCAATGACAAATTGCCGAGCCTTGGGACGCTGGAAATTCACCACGAAAAAGTGCACAATCAGCGAGCGAAGTTTATGTGCGTGCAGTGCTCGAAAATCTATGACAAATACTACGGTTTTTTGACGCACGTCAAGCGACACAAAACGAAGTCGAAGTTTAGGTAAGGGAGTTGGTTTAGCTGGCTTGTGATAAGAGATAAGCGTTATCTATTGCTTTGAAAAAAAAAAAAAAAAATAGCGATTTAATTAGAAATTATTAATTAAGAAAATTACGGTAAAGTAAAAATTAATGAACAATGTTTTGAGAAGGATTGTTTATATTTATGAACAAATTGTTTTTTATTGTTTTTAACAATATGATTTTTGATTTTAAAATTTTGATGGAATGATGTCTTTTTGGATGATTGTTTATGGAGATGAATTTTGCAATGTTTATAAACAAATTATTTTCATTGTTTAAACAATTTTTTTTGAAATTTTGGAATTTGTTCGAAACTATCTTTTTTGTGAAGAGAAACAATTGTTTGAATTTATTGTTCTTGAAAAACAATATTTTGTTTATAAAAAAAAAAAAAGTTTGGTTTTTGCCGTAAAAAATTTTTGTTTTTGAATCGATGTTCATGTTTGGCAATTTTTATTGTTCGCGAGACAATTTGGAGCAACTTCACCGTGGCGCTTTTCAAAAATAATGATTCACAAAAAAGTTTAAACAAATGCATGTATCTTCCCCGCGAAACAATATTTCTCAAAACCGTCACGGTGAAAACCTCACAAATCGTCCCGCCAAAAACGGAAAAATTTCAATCCCGACCAAGATCCAAAAACAAAAATTTTTTTCGGAAAAAACCAAAAATTTTTTTTTTTTCTAGAAAAAAAAAGATTTAACAAATTCTATCAACAAAACAACTACTACACGCAACATAACAATGATCGTGATGTTTTTCCAGTTGCGAGGACTGCGGGAAAACGTTTGTGCATAAAAAAGTGTTAGATTCCCATAAAGCGATTCATAGCGAAGAAAGACCTCACATTTGTCAAACCTGCGGCAAATCTTTCCGCCAACAAAGCGCGTTGTACATACACAGTCGCTGCCATCTACCGGACACCGTAAAGAACCGATTCCCCTGCGACCAATGCAACAAACGGTAAGCATTGACCGTCTCGCGATTCTGTGCGATTTTCCAAAAGTTACTAGATTCGTTTTCTCAAAGTTCCTAAAAGGTTACTAGATTCGTTTTGCCGGAGTTACCGAAAAGTTACTAGATTTGTTTTTCAAAAGTTTCTGGAAAGTCACTAGATTCGTTTTGCCGAAGTTACTGAAAAGTTACTAGATTTGTTTGTCAAAAGTTACTAGAAAGTTACCGGATTTGTTTCAAGCAATTTACTAGATTTGTTTCGAGAAAGTTACTAGAATCGTTTTGCGAAGTTACTGAAGAGTTACTCGATTAGTTCTTACAAATTACTAAAAAGTTACTAGATTCGTTTTGCGAGTTACCAACAAGTTACTAGAATTGTTTCTGAAAGTGACTGGGAAGTCACTATATGCGTTTTGTCAAAGTTACTAGAAAGTTACTAGATTCGTTTTGCCGGAGTTACCGAAGAGTTACTAAATTTGTTTTTCAAAAGTTTCTGGAAAGTCACTAGATTCGTTTTGCCGAAGTTACTGGAAAGTTACTAGATTTGTTTTTCAAAAGTTACTAGAAAGTTACCGGATTTGTTTCAAGAAATTTACTAGATTTGTTTTGAGAAAGTCACTAGAATCGTTTTGCGAAGTTACTGAAGAGTTACTCGAATTGGTTCTTACAAATTACTAAAAAGTCACTAGATTCGTTTTGCGAGTTACCAAAAAGTTACTAGAATTGTTTCTGAAAGTTACTGGGAAGTCACTATATTCGTTTTGTCAAAGTTACTAGAAAGTTACTAGATTCTTTTTGCCGGAGTTACCGGAAAGTTACTAGATTTGTTTTTCAAAAGTTTCTGGAAAGTCACTAGATTCGTTTTGCCGAAGTTACTGAAAAGTTACTAGATTTGTTTTTCAAAAGTTACTAGAATGTTACCGGATTTGTTTCAAGAAATTTACTAGATTTGTTTCGGGAAAGTCACTAGAATCGTTTTGCGAAGTTACTGAAGAGTTACTCGAATTGGTTCTTACAAATTACTAAAAAGTCACTAGATTCGTTTTGCGAGTCACCAAAAAGTTACTAGAATTGTTTCTGAAAGTTACTGGGAAGTCACTAGATTCGTTTTGTCGAAGTTATTAGAAAGTTACTAGATTCGTTTTGCAAGATTCACCGAAAAGTTACTAGATTTGTTTTTCAAATATTCCTAGAAAGTCACTAGATTCGTTTTGCCAAAGTTACTGAAAAATGACAAGATTTGTTTTTCAAAAGTTACTAGAAAGCTACCAGATTTGTTTCAAGGAAGTTACTAGATTTGTTTCGAGAACGTTACTGGAAGTCACCAGATTCGTTTCGAGAAAGTTACTAGAAAGTTACCAGAATCGTTCTGCGAGGTTACTGAAAACTTACTCGAATTGGTTCTTAAAAGTTACTAGAAAGTTACTAGATTCGTTTTGCGAGTCACCAAGAAGTTACTAGAATTGTTTCTGAAAGTAACTAGAAAGACGCTGGACTCGTTTTGCGAGTTCCCAAAAAGTTACTAGAATTGTTTCTGAAAGTAACTAGAAAGTCACTAGATTCGTTGTGCGAAAGTTTCCGAAAAGTTACTAGATTTGTTTTTCAAAAGTTACTCGAAAGTTACCAGATTTTTTTTCAAAAGTTACTTGAAAGTCACTAGATTCGTTCTGCTGAAGTTACTAAAAAGTCACTAGATTTGTTCTTCGAAAGTTATCAGAAAGTCACTAGATTTTGTGATGAAGGTTACTAGGGTCGGTTGAAGTCAATCGATCCGAATTGTCAAGGTACTACAAAATACGAGATTCGTTCTGTCGAAGTTCCTAGAAAGTCACTAGATTTGTTTCGAGAAAGTCACTAGAATATTTTAGCAAAGTCACCGAAAAGTTACTAGAATTGAGCTTCAAAAGTTACTAGAAAGCCACTAGATTCGTTTTGCTAGAGTTACTAAAAAGTTACTAGATTTGTCGTTCAAAAGTAACTAGAAAGTCACGAGATAAGTTCCGAGAAAGTTACTAGGTTTTTTTCCCAAAAGTTACTGGAAAGTCACTGAATTTGTTACGAGAAAGTTACTAGATTTGTTATCCAAAAGTTTCTAGAAAGTCACCAGTTTTGTTTCGAGAAAGTTAGATTTGTTTTTCGAAAGTTACTATAAAGTTACTAGATTTGTTTGGATAAAGTTACTAGAAAGTAACTAGGTTGTTTTCCAAAAATTACTAGAAAGTCACTAGTTTGTTTTTCAAAACTGACTAGTAAGTCACTAAATTTGTTACGAGAAAGTTACTAGAAAGTTACTAGATTCGTTTTTCAAAAGTTACTAGAAAGCAACTTGATTCGTCTTGAGAAAGTTACTAGATTTGTTACGTGAAAGTTACTAGAAAGTTTTTAGATTCTTTGCGCGAAAGTCACCAGAAAGTCACTAGATGTTCTTGAAAAAGTTACTAGGTTTTTTCCAGAAAGTTACTCGATTCGTTTCGCGAAAGTCACCAGAAAGTCACTAGATCGTGCCCTCAAAATCACTAGTATGTCACTAGAAAGTAACCGAATGGCGCCGTCGAAAATCACTAGAATGTTCCCATATTTTTTAAGCCGAAGTTACTAGAAAGTCACTAGATTGTTGCTCAAGTTACTAGGATTCAATGAGCGTTTTCCAGGTTTTCCACGAAACCGAATCTGATGACGCACAAAAGGATCCATTCGGGAGTGCGGAATTTCACCTGCGACCAATGCGGCAAAAGTTTCATCCAAAAGGGGAATCTGGAAGCGCACTTTTTGACGCACTCCATGGACAAGCCGTACAGTTGCTCGCAGTGCCCGAAAGCGTGAGAAATCGGGGATTCGGGATTCGCCGGTTACGTTGCAAACAATGAATCGTGGACTTATTTTTTTCGTAGGTTCAAGACGCCGCTGCAGCTGAAGAAACATGAGACCGTTCACACGGGAGCGAAGCCGCACCAGTGCAATATTTGCGGCCGAAATTTTCGGGAAAAGGGGACTCTGAAGGAGCACCACCGAATCCACACCGGGGCGATGCCGTTCACTTGCGAATTCTGCGGGAAATGTTTCCGGTTCAAGGGCATTCTGACGGTGAAAATCGCCAGATTTTTCTGTCGAAAGTTACCATGATGTTACTAGAAAAGTTACTATGATGCGCGGCCAAAGTTAATCGGAAATTCACTAGATTCGTTCCGCTAAAGTCACCGGAATGCGCCGCCGAAATTGATGAAAAGTTACTAGATTTTTTTTCCCGAAGACACTAAAAAAGTCACTAGATTGCGCTGGCGAAGTTGATGTTTTTGAAAGAGACTAGATTCGTTTCGCCGGAGTTACCTGGAAAGTCACTAGATTGCGCTGCAAAGTTGATGAGAAGTTACTAGATTTGTTTTCCCGAAGTCACTAGAATGCGCTGCCGTAATTAATAGAAAGTCACCAGGTTTGTTTCGCCAAAAACACTAGAAAATTAACTAGATTGCGCCGCGAGGCTCATAGAAAATAACTAGATTACTTTTGTCGAAGATACTAGAAAAGTCACTAGATTGCGTTAGGGCATTTTGACGGTGAGAATTGCCAGATTTTTCTGTAGATAGTTACTACGATGTTACTAGAAAAGTTACTATGATGCGCGGCCAAAGTTGATCGAAAATTCACTAGATTTGTTCTGCTAAAGTCACTAGAATACGCCGCCGAAGTTTATATGAATTTACTGAATTTGTTTGGCCGAAGACACTAGAAAAGTCACTAGATTGCGCTGGCGAAGTTGATGTTTTTGAAAGTCACTAGATTCGTTTTGCCGGAGTTACCTGGAAAGTCACTAGATGACGCCGACGAAGTTGATAGAAAGTTACTAGATTTGTTATGCCGCAATCACTAGAATGCGTTACCCTAATTAATAAAAAGTTGCTAGAATAATTTTGTCAGAGTCACTGAAAATGCGCTGTTAAAGTCAATAGAAAGTTACTAGATTTGTTTCGTGGTGGATACTGAAAAGTCACTAGATTGCGCTGTAAATTTATAGAAAGTTACTAGATTCGTTTTCCCGAAGTCACTATAATGCGCTGCCGTCATCAATAGAAAGTCACTAGATTTGCTCCGCCGAAAACACTAGAAAGTCAACTAGATTGCGCCGCAAAGTTCATAGAAAATAACTAGATTCGTTTTGTCGAAGATGAAAGAAAAGTCACTAGATTGCGCTGGCGAAGTTGATGTTTTTGAAAGTTACTAGATTCGTTTCGCCGAAGTTGCCTGGAAAGTCACTAGATGACGCCGACGAAGTTGATCAAAAGTAACTAGATTTGTTATGCTAAAATCACTAGAATGCGGAACCCTAATTAATGGAAAGTTACTAGATTGATTTTGTCAAAGTCACTAAAAATGCGCCGCTAAAGTCAATAGAAAGTTACTAGATTTGTTTCGCTGAAGACACTGGAAAATTCACCAGATTGCGCTGGCACAGTTTCTAGTAAGTTACTAGATTTGTTTCGCGAGAGGTACTAAAAATGTCACTAGATTGCCCCGCAACGTCGATACAAAGTTACTAGATTTGTTTCGCCGAAGTCACTAGAACGCGCTGCCGTAGTTGATAGAAAGTTACTAGATTTGTCATGTCCAAAATACTAGAAAAGTCACTAGGCTGCGCTAGCAAAATCAACACAAAGTAACTAGATGAATTCCGACAAAGTCACTTAAAAAAGTCACTAGATTGTTCGCCGAAACTATGTAAGCCGTGACTATGGAAAATCGTGAGGCTGAAGGCGTTTTTCCCGCGCTTTTCAGACGCACAGAAGGCAGCACACCGGGGAACGGCCGTACAGTTGCTTAGAATGCCAGCATCACTTTACGAACTGGCCGAATTACAACAAGCACATGAAAAGGCGACACGGGGTGAATTTGTCGCGCACGAAGCACTTGCCGGCGCGTCCGGACGCTCAGCAGACTGACCTCGATCAAGGAATTCCCCAACGAAACGTGGACGACGTTTCCCAACCTGCCACGACAGTTCATGTGAGTCGCACCACCATTTTTCCAACCATCTTCGATAATCCCGTTCATCGAGATCGCGAACAAATTTTACGATGCCGGAGCGTTTTTCGAAAAGTTACTAAAAGTCACTAGACTTATTCGCAATATTCACTAGAAAGTCACTAGATTTTCTGGCGAAAGTTACTAGAAAGTCACTAGATTCGATTCGCAACAATTACTTGAAAGTCACTAGATCTTATTCGCAGAAGTTACTGAAAAGTAACTAGATTCAATTTGCCAGAGTCGCTAGAAAAACACTAGAGTTGATTCGCAATACTAACTAAAAAGTCACTAGATTTATTTTGCTCGAGTTACTAGAAAGTCACTAGATTTGATGTGCTGAAGTTACTAGAAAGTCACTTGATTTGATTCGCTGAAGTGACTAGAAAGTCACTGGATCCAGTTTGCGGAAGTTACTGGAAAGTCAGTAGATTTATTTGCAGAAGTTACTAGATAGTCACTAGATTTCATGGCAAACATTACTAGAGACACTGAATTGAATGTCAAGTTACTGGAAAGTCACTAGATCAAATTCTCAAAAGTCCCTAGAAAGTTACTAGATTACATGGGCAAAAGTAACGAGGAGGTCACTAGTTTTGATTCACAAAAGTTACCAGAAAGTAACTAGATTTAATTTGCCAAAGTCACTAGATCTGATTCGCAAAAGTTACTAGAAAGTCACTAGATTTGTTTCGCAAAAGTTACTAGAAAGTGACTAGATTTACTTTGCTTAAATTTCTAGAAAATCACTAGATTCAATGTGCTGAAGTGACTAAAAAGTCACTAGATTCAATTTGCTGGAGTGACTAGAAAGTCACTAGATCCAGTTCGCAGAAGTTACTGGAAAGTCACTAGATTTACTTGCAAAAGTTACTAGAAAGTCACTAGATTTGATTCACAAAGTTACTCGGACGTCACTAGATTTAATTGGCTAAAGTCACTAGAAAGTCACTGGAATTAATTTGCAAAAGTTACTAAAAAGTCACTCGATAGAATTATTCGCAAAAGTTACTAGAAAGTCACCAGATTTCATGGCAAACGTAACTAGAAAGACACTGAATTAAATGGCAAGTTACTGGAAAGTCACTAGATCTGTTTCGCAAAAGTTACCAGAAAGTCACCAGATTTTTTATCCGCAAAAGTCACTAGGAAGTCACAAGATTTTTTTTGATAAGTTACTAGAAAGTTACTAGATTTAATGTGCTGAAGTTACTAGAAAATCACCCGATTCAATTCGCAAAAGTCACTAGAAAGTCACTAGATCGAGTCCGCGGAAGTTACTGGAAAGTCACTTGATTGTTTCTGTCAATCAAAATTGCGATGCCAGAGTTTTTTCAAAGTTCCTAGAAAGTCACTAGATTCAAATCGCAAAAGTTACTAGAAAGTCACTAGATTTGATTTTTCGAAGTAACTAGAAAGTCACTAGATTCAATTTGCCGATGTCACTAGAAAGTCACTAGATTCAATTCGCGCAAGATACTAGAAAGTCACTAGATTGTGTTTGTTGATCGAATTTCACAATGCCAGAGTGTTTTTGCAAAGTCACTAGAAAGTCACTAGAGTCAATATGCTCAAGTGACTAGAAAGGCACTAGATTCGATTTGCTAAAGTGACTCGAAAGTCACTAAATCCAGTTTGCGAAAGTTACTGGAAAGTCACTAGATCCTTTGCAAAAGTCACTAGAAAGTCACTAGATTTTATGGCAAACGTCAACAGAAAGACACTGAATTAAATGGCAAGTTACTGGAAAGTCACTAGATTTAATTTTCAAGAGTTACTAGAAAGTCACTGGATTTAATTCGCAGGAATGACTAAAAAGTCACCAGATATTTTTTGCTAAAGTTACCAGAAATCCACTAGATATAATTCGCAAAAGATACTGGAAAGTCACTAGATTCAATTCTCAGAAGTTACTAGAAAGTAATTAGATATAATTCGCCGAAGTCACTAGAAAGTTACTAGATTCAATTCGCCAAAGGTTACTAAAAAGTCACCAGATTGATTTCGCTCAAGTTACTAGAAAGTCACTAGATTCAATGTGCTGAAGTTACTAGAAAGTCACTAGATTCGATTCGCTAAAGTGACTCGAATGTCACTAGATCCAGTTCGCGGAAGTCACTGGAAAGTCACTAGATTGTTTCTGTTGATCAAATTTTACAATGCCAGAGTGTTTTTGCAAAGTCACCAGAAAGTCACTAGATTCTATTTGCCGAAGTTATCTAGAAAGTCACTAGATTGATTTGCCGGAAGTTACCGGGATGTCCTTAGAAGGTGGCATTTCGAAAATCACTAGAAAGACTGGAGTGGTACCGGAGAGTTACTAGAACAATTCTCAGGTGACGCAAGCGGGTCCTCATTCGTCGGCTTCTCAGCCGATCGTCCAAGCGGTGCCAACTTTCTCGCAGGAAGTCACTAGCGGCGAAGAAGGGGTTTTTCGCGAGCGAAACGGCGCGTACTTTAACGCAGTTCCCAGCACGCTGCAAACGTTTCTGCCGTCGAATTTGCCGTACAACTTGTACAGCATTTCGAGCGTCACCGAAAACGACCTCATACAGCACCGATGAATCACGATGTTTTCGGTTTTTTTTTTATAAAAGTTTATAACTTTCTTAACAGACTGTGTAATTTTTAAGGATTCGTGAAATTTTTGCGAACTATTGTATTCGTTTCTTGTAACGTTAAAATAAAGATTTCCATGATTTTATGGTTTCTCGGATATGTTTTTTAGGTTATTGTTTCGGTAAGTGAATATTTCGGATTTTGGTTTCGACGTTTTGTTTCTTTTTCCCTTCCCATTTCTCGTTCTTTAATTTTTTTCTACCGACAACGTGCGCATGCGCGGGTTGAGAACTCTGCAACCAGCTGTTCCGGACGGTAAGTTGATTATAATAGGGGCGAGTGGGGAGTTATGAAGCACGCTTCGTTTAGAGGTTAAAACTACCACAAAAATAATTTTTCTCACATTTTTTCGGTTTGATCCTCCAGAGCATCTTAAAATACACTTCCTAGTTGAAGGATCCGCATAACATCCGAAACCATCGACAATTTTTGCCTGTTCCCTAGCGGATCGTGGTTACGACCAATTTGGTCGTAACCCGTCGAAATTTGGTCGTAACAAATGGTCGTTTACGAAAATCATCGAAAATAGCGTATATACTCGAAAACTTTTTTCGGAACTCGATTTATAATCGAAAAGTGAAGACACTCGCAAAAATTGGCATCATTTAATTGCCTAAATCGGACAAAAACAGTAAAAAACGCATTATAAGGCATAATGGTAAGGTAGGATGCGCCGTATCGGCTTTCATTCCGTATCGTCGGTAAAATGCTTCGTCGACAG
>JABFQM010001177.1:0-23764 GCA_022816865.1 Zelostemma sp. ZL-2020
AGGAGGAGGAGAAGGAGGAGGAAGAAAAAGAGAGGTGGTAAATGATACGTAAGAAGAATTAGAAGGAGGAAGAGAAGGAGAAGACGAAGAAAAAGAAGGGAATGATAATGAGAAGAAGGTTTGATGAACGTGTGTTTATTGGGGGTATGACATGCAGTGGCACTCGCTAAGTCGTGAGGAGCAGGCGCGGTATTATGAGGCGGCCAGACAGGAGCGCCATCTGCACCAGCAGCGCTACCCCGGCTGGAGCGCGAGGGATAACTATGGATACGGCAGCAAGAAGAAGAAGAGGAAGAAAGAACGATCCGCAGATCCCACCGGAGGTACCACTTTCCAGTGCTAGAACAGCAGGCCCTTATACATATAATAATAAATAGTCCATTACCTATTGGTTGATCATTGAAACGATCAAAGTCTCTGTGCGTTTCTTTTTTTGTTTTTCCATTTGTTTTCTGTATTCTCTTTGATGAGCGGATTGCGATTTGAAATTTCATTGGATTTGCAATTGGATTGGATTGGATTGTCTGTGGGGATTGTGGAATGTGGCATTGGAAAAAAAAAAAGAAATCGAGTGAAGTTAAATATAAAAGATCATTGCAAAGATCTGGCCAACTCCCTAAAGCGGTATTCCTGTCTCGATTATCAGTGCATATTGTTCATTGTGCCGTCAAGATGTCTGGTGATATAGTAATGATAATGAAAAGAAAAAGAGAAAAGAAAAAAAAAAGCGATTTGTGTCAATACGTAGGATGTTAAATGCATTTTTCCGGGTTTTTTTCTCAGACACTCGCTGTAAAATTATTACTCCCGATTGACCATTGCCGCCATTGGACTTTTCATTTTTATATATATAAACAAAATGACGACGACGACGACGCGGATGATGATGATAATGATGATGATGATGAGATGATGATAATGATGATAATAATAATTATCGACTCGTAAGAAAAAAAATGTTACGATTAATGGATTTTGGCATGGCAGCAATTGGTACGTGCCAAAAGAGTGCTACCGATGAGTGGCAACCTAGGCTGTTCTTCTAGCACTTTAAACGGAAAGTAGGGACCCCAATGCTACTTACATGCTATATAGAAAAAGAAAAAAAAAAAAGAAAGAGAAACAACAACATAATAAACGAATGAAAAAAAAAGGGTGGCGGCAGTAGCATTAGTGAAACTTTGTTCTTTGATAGACTTCATTTTGTTTATTGTAACATAAAATTGAAAAATTGTTTGGTTCTCTCTCGGTAGTGGCACGCGCTAGGGCGAGAGGAACAGGCCAAGTATTATGAAATGGCGCGACGGGAGAGACAGTTGCACATGCAGCTGTACCCTGACTGGTCTTCCCGCGCAAATACCAACAGAACTAAGAAGAGGAAGCGCAAACAAGACACTAACAGTGATCCTGGAGGTACCCACATGCCTCACTCCACACATTCTTACAATCCCCCCATCATTTTTTTCTATTCTTATATTCTTATAATTAAAAATGACATTCTTATGATTATCATTACATTTTTGCCATTTTCTCATTGTTTTTTATTATTATTCTTGTTCTTATGTTTGTATAATTATCATTATTATTATTATTGCTGCTACACTACATTATTATGTTGCATGTTTCCCCATTACGAGGTTTTGGGTCGACACGTGCATATATTTATATATATAAATATATATATATATACATTACTAAGCATCATTTATATTCATATGATGATTATAATAATTTTATGATACGACATAAACAGCACACTTGAGCATACAATACATATATGCACATTTTAATTATATATGTACGACTTTGGGGACGCTGGCCATCTTGCATTTTTTCAGGGACCTGCTCCGCAAATCAGACAATCCGTTTAATTTTTCTCTGAATCTATTTTTCTCACTCCCCCTTTTTCAATTTTTCATCAATTTTTTATGTATTAATTTCCCTTTGATCGTTTCAATGTTGCCTCATTACTTTCTTAATCTTATTATTATTATTATTATTATTACGATTTGTTATTATTGTTGTCGTTGTTATTATTATTATTATTGTTGTCGTTGTTATCATCAATCACCAAGCATTTTTTCTCACCATCAGTATCATCAGTTTCCTTCATAAATTTCGTTCTTTCGCAAATCATATTCACCCAATTTCTCAACACTTCTATCATATTATAAGTTTAGCGTCCACTCGATATGTGTTTGTACAAGCTTTTACATAGATATTTATATGCCTGAAGCTTGCGTTACATCAGTAGAATTACGTATACACATATTTACGGCATTGTTCTTCTTATTGCATGCTTTGCTCTTTTTTAACTCGAAAAAAGGTAATGCCGGATTATCCAGCAAGTTCGGATATCAATATTCCGTGTCTTTTTCGGAAAATAATTTCCATCTTGGTGAAAGATCGACAAGTTTTTCTTCCTTCTATTAAAGTTGAACAGGTACTGTCGCGCAAGTGTAATCTGTTCATTCGCACTTTCCTCGAGGTCTAAGTTGCAGGCAAACAATTCCGTACTACCTTTCAAAGAAAACCTTAACGCCAAACCAAACATATATTTTTCGCCCGCATGACAACGCCAATTTCTTATCCAAATATATTCTTCGTGCTACAGTATGCAACACTTTTTCTCAATAAACACCTTTTTTTTAACATCTTAGTACAACATTTCGAATTAAATTCATCCCGATTGTAATATCCATTTCTTGCAATTTCTCTCTTCTCAAGTTCAAACTTTCCATCACCTACTTTATCATTATCATAATAATAACAACGCTTTTTACAGTAAACAAATAAATAGAGCTTTTATCTTCAACATACAATAATAATTTGGTAAAGTTCGATCACGTTACTGACCTTCTGTTCATTTTGTAGGTAACAATATGAAGAAGTGCCGAGCAAGGTATGGATTAGATCAACAAAGTCAATGGTGCAAGCCATGCAGGTACGTTTTTCGACTTATTTTATTTGCGCGCAAACTGTAGCGTATTTCACTGTAATTCCGAGGGACTTTTTTTTAAGTAACCGAGTCCGAGCGTCGCGTGTAAATACAAAAGTCATTGGACTGATCATCTTTTCTATTATATTCAGCACGTAGTTTATCATAGAAATTGGTTTTTGTGAAGAGTATCCTCGCATTCATGGCGTACTTTTTTCGAAATTCGTTTCCATTTTTCGACGAAAACAAATATTCATCTCATACTTATATTTTCGTTTCACTGGGAAAAATGTCGATTTATTTACGTTCGCTATTTTCTTCTGTTTGTTTGAAAAGTTCTGTTCCCTCGTATCGATGCGACGATACTCGAAACTGTGCTTGCGAGCTGAAAATTGAAACGATACAAAATCTGTATTTATCGAGACGCCATGGTGATTTTCATCCGAAGAAAAAATGTAGTACTTTTTTTTATTCTGCCGAAAATACTTTTTAACACTTTCACTTCTAATGCTACGCACCGTCGGCAAGTTTTTCTTTCATCTTGCCAACGTACAAGAAAAATCAACCCATTTAATGTAAACATAATCGCATCGTCGTAGAACATTACGAAAGTGTTAAAGAATACAAAGCTTTGAGAAAAAGGCACTGTTATTCGACAAAACTATGAAACGTACGAACTTGATTTCAACTTCGTTTCGTCATCCACATGCAGTCGATTAAGCTCGAAGCGGAGTTACCAAACGAACGAAAAGTCACGATTGTCTTTACAAAATCGTCAGAAAATGTGTCTTCCAAAGAGCGAATGAGTTTTTCTTTAGTACAAATAGAACACGTATCTACTGTATCTATGTAAATACATTTCTTCTAGAACCACTCCGTAGTTACTTGCGATATCATAGAGCCAACAATTACTGTATTGCGCCCTAACGCCCTAACGCTCCCTGGCTGGGCTTGTAAATGTCATGGACCTCATTAAAGGGGCGAAATTCCATTCTTTAATCAAAAAACGCAATTCTTAAATACACACGGGAGAGAAGAGCTTTCCTAATCGTCAACATTTGGGAGACATATTTTCTGCTGTATCCCACCCTTCCTCTCCCAAAAACTGAAGAGAACGATTTCTCGAATTCCGAAAATTTCGGGAAAAAAAAGAACTCGTGTGGGTGACGAGGACGAGTTTCCGGCAGGCCGGGAGGGGGAGGGGGGGAGAGGGGGGTGGGGGAAATGTGAAGGTGATCAAGGCGGGATAAAAAATTGAAAGAAACATACTGTCAATGTCGATGCGAGCGCCCCTTTAATGGCTGGTGGTTGGTTTTGGCAGCCCAGTGGAGCATGGAGCGGGGATGGGCATCCACGCGAGCATAATCCATCACGGTGTGGGAAGTAGCACAGGGGCCGGGGTCGGGGTCGGGGCTGGAGGTGGTGGAGGAACGGTTGGGGCGGTAAACGCCCCCCCGAATGCGAACACTGCCTCCAATGCCTCCTCGCCTCAGCAAGAACCCACTTATGTTAATCTCTAGTCAAGCCTATCGCCTCCCTTCTACTGCAACACTTCTTCTTAAACATTGGTCAGTCCCGACTTAAACCTAAGGGCTCGCTGGCCCATCGCCAATGCCCACTCGTCTCTGGTCTTTTTTGCCCTTTTTTTTCAGTTTTTTGTTTGTTATACGGTGAAATTCGAGGTATTGAATAATTCGAGTAACGCTGTTTATCTATTTTTTTTTGTTTTGGTTACTTAAAAATGTAGAAAGAAGAAGACGAGTTGATGGCATGGTGTAAGGCAAAGCGTCGCCCCGATGCTCGCATTGTTTCTCATTGTTGTGGCTCTTTACAGCTTCTTGTTGTTGCTATTTATTTCTCCACGTTTAGTTGAATATTACTCAGTGTTGCCCTTAGCATGGCTGATATGTAATATTACATTTATATAATATATATGTATAACAGGTTTTCGGTTCAGAACGTTTAATAGATTTTATTCTAATTTAGCATGGCAGTACGTACGGGAGATGTGTTGTTACGAATATGTGTATTTTAGTATCTAATGTTTTATGTTCAATAGTGTGCGTAACTTTAAGCATTCTTACACTACAACCACAAGGACGATCGCAGCTTTTATTCACCTAAAGACATCGCCGTAATGTCATCCAAATATTTGCTCATTTCGACTTTTCAAATCGTTGGCGGCAATGATAAAATAGGTGCACCTCGATTAGATTATCCGGATTTTGATACGAAAAAGTTACACTTATCGAAGCACCGAAGACTGGAATATATACAGCTGAGAGATGAATAATGAGAGCCAATAGCAGAGCAGGAAAAACGTCTCGACTGCAATGCTGCTTAAAATTCTCCTAAAAACATATTTGTAAAGAAGAAAATTCGAATTCTTGCTTCCTTGATACCGATCTTTCCGAGAGAGAAACGAAACCCAGCTAATTTTAAATTCGCCACCGGATTCGATACCGTTTTCATTACACATTTATGCTTGTTTCGACGTAACTTTTGAGCATGCAATTTTTTGCAGCGAATGATTCGCCAAAAGTAAATGCCGCATTGCGTGTAATAACTCTGTAAGTGCAAACAGTCACATTTTCGAAGTACGCGAAAGTACACGCGCGTGCTCTGAACGAGAACCCTAGTCTTGGTTCGCGGAATGCGACGGCAGCAGCTGCTTCGAAAATCATGACTTTTGATGGTCCTTCTCAACTGAACTTACGTCGCTTGCATTTATTTAAAACAGTGTTTTCGGCGACCTTTTTTTTTAGTAGAAGTTAGTCGTTAGTACGTATATTTGTTGTATAAAGTGTTACTATAAGAGAGAATTGAAATAAGAAAAGAGAATGTTGAAAGCGTAATACGTTCAGTTACTCGAGACACGGCATTTCAATTCTCAGCTTCGTACTTACATTTTTAAGCAAATTCTGTTCGTGTTTAAACACGCAAACTTTTATTAAGCACAGTAGAGTTATTGCCCGTGATATAAAAAAAAAAAAAAGATACCGAGTGAGAGCATGATCTTTTAGTTATGTAAGCATTTTTTTAGATGTCAACTTTGTTGTCGAGGGAGTGTTTAATACTTTCGTTGCCGGTACGACGTTTCGTTGCTTCTTGGCAAATTAAATTACAAAATCGCACAAAAAAGCGAAGAAAGTGTTGAAGATCCCTCGAAAAATGGAATAGACGTGATTCGAACGAAGCAAAACTAATATCCCGTGTTTTTTACAGACGTAAGAAGAAATGTATCAGGTACATGGGGGAGGGAGGAGACGGCGACGGGGAAGGCGACGGCGACGTCGAGGATGAACATTCGGAGGACAATCTGGGGAGCGTTGGCGAGGCGGGTACTCCGGAAGAGGACGAGTCGTTGAGCAGTCCTGGTGGGCTGTCGGGTCTGTCTAGTCTGGCGAGTCCGTCGCTGGTGCTACCGTCGCCGTCGAGTCTGGCCAGTCCCTGTCCTTTGACACCTCCGGTGCCTCCTCCACCTCTGCCAAATTCAAACCCGGGGCAGCAACAACAGCAGCAACAAGCACAGCAGCCACCACCTCCGCATCGGAATCCGGTTGGCACCAACCCTCACGACATCAATAATCCATTGAGCGTGAACCAGTTGACGGGACAGTGTATAAAGAGTGAGGTCACGGGACCCTCGGGCCCGACGTCCAATCCTGCGATCAGTGTTACGTAGCCCTGGGCAGCCCCATGTGACAAGACTCTACCATTCGGTGTCATCGGGGTTCATCTACGTGTAGATTCTAAAAATCTGGATCACCTTGCCGCGACCTTCGCTTCGCACGTGATCCGCAACACTCAGCGAGAACGATGAGGCGACAGGCAACCCCTCGCTTCCCGTTTACGATCGACTCTTGTTTCAATTGGATTTCAAGCGGAGTCGCTTTTCGGACGATTCTCGACGCACCCACGAATGAAATATCACGGCGCGAATTATTCATTCTGACGCGACTTAACGAATCCCTGTATATATATTATGTCCACCGAAATATTTGTACAAGTTTCAGATGTGATACATTTTGCTCGAAGAAAAGCTCGAACGCCGTTGATATTTCAAAGTGGCGGGGCTTGATCGCTGTAAAATCGACTCCGCTTTACGGTATCGAATGATCTGTCGCTTTATCGGGATGATTGTTACACGATGAAAACGATTTTTACGGAGCGCGAAAATCTGTGGAATTTTTTATGCAAAATTGCGTTGAGGAGGTTGGAAAGATTGAAAATTCTGGAATTTGCGTTTCGAGTAAAAAAAATGTGTAATGTCAAACAAAAAAAAACAAACGAAAAGCAAAATTTTGTTATGGAATTGAAGTACAAATAATTCTTGAGGAATGTCTCGCAATGAAATGAAGATTTTACAATGTAAAGATGTCGAATGTCGGATTTCCAATTGAATCAACGCAACGTTTTCGTATAAGTCTGTAATCTAATTTGGCATGATATCTTCGAATCTAAACACGACTCTTCGTCTCGGTGCCTTCGACAAGTCGCGAAAGAAGAGGGGTTGCGCGACTCGACACGAGCCCAGTGTCCAAAGCCGTCGTAAGCGATAAGAGCTATATTTAATTATAAATATAAAAATGAAATATATACATAAATTGAAGAAGGGGGATCATTTCTGATAATGATAATGATGCAGAAATACTCAGGACCAAGTGTTTGGCTGTGGTCACCGATTAAGAATGCAAGAGCCGAGTCGAACCTCGGAGCGAAACATTCCGCAATGCAAAAGCTGCGCGGTGCTATGCTTCGCTGCGTGGCACGCGACTTATAATGTGACGCAGCTCGTAGTCCTTGTTATTTTGTGATGCCAATGACTGAGAGGTCATGTTCCTGTGCCAGGTACTATATTCTATAAATAATTATATCGCAGATATAGCTAAATGGTAAAGCGATACCGACTTTTATTATCATTCATTCGTGTGTCAAATATTCTCTGTATGTAATTTGTTATTTTTTTAAAAGTCTATGCACACAACACAACTTACTCCCGGTTGCGGAGTCGTTACATATTCTCTTTTGCAAACTTCTTTTTTTGGTACTCTTCGCTAACTGCGTAATTGGTGGGATGCAATCGTCAACTTTTAACCTTCGATTCGGTAAAATTGGAAAAAAAAAGATGTTTTTATAAATTTACACTTTGTTGTTTTTCTTTAAACAAAAGTCATGCAGAATCGAATCGAATTTTCTTTCTTAATTTTTTCTATTCTGCCCACCTTTATTTTTAACATCTACAAGAGTAGGAAGAAGCCCCATAATTCGCGATTCATTTACACATTTAAGTGTACGAGTACAAGTCACGGGCTTGAAAAAGAAAAAATACGAGAGAGCTTCTCGTATCTCGCGCGATAACTTTTACACAAGAAAAAAAAAAGCAAATCGTAGATAAAATTTTCGTTTTGCATTTTTCATCGTCGTTAATTTTGTTAATCTCTTCCGTTTCGGACTGGCAACGGCACGGAACCCGGTGAAATGAAAAAAAATGACAAAAATGATAATGAGTACCCTCTGACATTCCTGCGCGCGATTTTTTTTTTAAGGACTTTGCAGGCTACTCGCGCCTTGGCGTATTTTTTATTTAATTTTAAGTACTTCGTTTAAGTTGCGCCCTTTGTTGACGTGATTTTTTTAAATACTAGTGCAATTACAATTACATGAGAAAATTCGAAATTTTATTGAGGCGTTGGCGTGGGAGATCCTCCCGCCTTTCAGTTGTAAAAAAAAGAAAGAAGTAAAAGTTAGTAGAGAGAAACTATTTTTACATTCATCCTGTTTTAAGGAGAGGCAAAATGTATATTTTATGTAATTAGACGATGCGTTGTAGTACGGTCTGGTGTTATGTTCTCGCTATTTTATTTGAAATTTCTTATGTTGTTTTGAATGAACGTCCATCTTTCAATATTGCGATATTATCGAGAAACCAACCAGTCTGTGATGTATCTGGTATACGTAACATCAACTCGTAACCTTCACACGATCTCAATGCGATTATTCAATCTCTGGTTATGAATATTGTGACATTTATATTCTATTGCGATTAAGGGCACGCGAAACGAAATATATTTTCAATTGAGTGTGTTTTTTAAAAGCAATTACCGGTGTATCCGCGCATTTAACTTGTCGTTTTTACTAACAAAAAGATGTTTGATTACTTGATGTCTTCCAAAAGTGCACCAGAGAGCGCGCCAATGCATTTTTCAAAGCATGCAAAAATTTGTCGGTGCAATTTGTTTTGTCGCGAAACGGTTCAGTTCAAAGGAAAAAAAAAATGGAACAATTTGTTTGCGATTGTTTGTATTTTAAAGCAGCTGTTGTACATAATGAAATACGTTTAAGATGCATTTAATATGTGAAAATGGGACAGTGCAATGGAGGACTAAATGAGAATCAGTTGTATATGCGGCAAAATGAAGTATTGAATTTGATGAATGCGATTACTCTTGATTGAATTCGAGATACCTGTGTCCTGTGTAGTTGAATGCATACTACTGTAAAATGAACGTGCCATAATAACATCATGCCAATATTAATGATAATACCATTATTCTCTGTTCACTTTCGTTCCGCCAATTTCAAAGGCAATTTTATTAACTTTCAATGTACGTCATTTTTTGTTCCAGTGATTTTAATAAATACACATTTCTCACAAATATCCATAATTAATGGAAGCACAAATGGTTTTTTAGATCGTCATTTTGTTATAAATCAAATGAGATGCGCATTGTTCATGAAAAGTGATTTTTGTCTGTTATTCACGATAAATGTATCAAAGAACTGGAACAATACTCGCACTTTTTCGAAACGCCTTATTTACTGTATTACGTCACAGCCGAAGAATTATTTTATCGAAATTTACCGTGTAATAAAATAATTTTTCACGCGGAACATTGGCATCAAATAATACGAGTATTCAGAACGTTTGCCAAACAAGTACATTTAAGAAACAAGTTTGAAAAAAGCGATTCACGGAGAAGCGAAACAAACTTTGACCAGTCTCATTCCAACAGACTATCAAATTTGATGAAGCGTTGGGAAAGTGTTCGCAGTGATCGATGCTTTTCGAAATTGTTATTTTCATACAGTATTAAAAACAATTATTAAGAACATTCAGAAATAAAATGGTTGCGTATACAAACAGCTGTAATGCATCGGTCACTGTGAAGTTTCTCGAAAAAAAAAAAATGTGCGAAAGTATCTTTTGAGCGGGTAATGAAGAACGTGATAAATCTTTGCCAAAATGCAAATAACGCGATGAATTCGCGCCGGAGACGAGCATTTGACTGCATTCCAAACTCCTCGCCCACGCAGACGTTTTGGTGGGATTCGAATAATCGTCTTCCTTTTTTGCCCCCGCCAAAATCCAGAATAGCGTCACCCCCTAAATGCTCAAATTTGGAGTCTCGAATGCAGCCGTTTCGAATGATAAACGACGATGAACGATCAAACGCCGCCGCGGCTTTAAAACCCGTCAATTTTTGTTATAAAAGCTCGAGAAAGCGAATTCTTACGTTTGATAATACTCTCATGGTTTTTGAATCGTTTGTCGTATGATATTGGTATCGATGATCCAAGGAGATTAATGAACTAGAAAACAAATAACTGAACTCGTCAATGCAATACCACAAAAGAAGTCGTGGGTTTAAAATGGCAGGGGAAAAATATAACATGGCCTATCGGCGAACCGTACACACATACAGTTTGAGAGCGAATCCGAACAGAGAGGAGTCTCACGTGGAAGGTGTAAACTTTGGGACGAACGGCTTCCAAGGGTGCTTTGTATTATATGTAAAGTATTTGAGACAGTTCAACTGCGTTGTACAGTGTTTTTTAAGTATTTAGTTTATAGAGTGTAATTGAGATTTACATTGTATTTAAACTAATAAGTGATCTGTATCAAATTCATTCTCGTGTAGCCTGTACTCCTATTCATGTAGATGCTGAAAGTGATTTGTGTCATAAAACTATAAATAAAATTAGCAATTTGAGAATGTTGCCAGTGACAAATTATTTACATTTTCCTTTTTCATACTTGTTTTTTGTTTTTCCTCAGGCCTTGTCATATTTAGACGAATGTAGAGACCGTTTTGAGATTTCTCTTATCAAGCTTTGCATAGTCGATTAGAACATTTCTTAGAATCTCACAGCCAGTCCTGAGCTGCTCTTCCGTAATGACAAGCGGCGGTAATATTCTCAAAGTTTAATCCATAATCCAGCTTCCAATAATTTCAAGCATATGTCCCATCCGTTCGCGAAATCTGTTTGAACACGTGCGCGTGTTTTATGAGAAACAGCTGCAGTTTACAAGATTATAAAACGTCAAAGAAATTATCAACATATTTGACCTTCTCTTAAAACAAGAGCAGCCATTAGACCTTTGACCCGATATTCGGCTGCTATTTCTTTCGGCACTTTTTCAAGTTCGGCTTTGAGAATTTTTTTCAGTTTATGAGCGTTATCCGCCAGTTTTTCTTCTTCTATTATCTTGACAGCTTCGATGGCCAATCTCATCCCCAGTGGATTTCCACCAAACGTACTCCCGTGCGATCCTTTTTTTAAACTTAGCATGTGCTAGAAAAGCAAAAGCAAATGAAAAAATTTGATTAGATGCTGAAAAAATATCGTACTTGATCATGCGTTAATACTCCTGAAAATGGGTACATGCCTCCAAATAACGCTTTCCCAAGTATCAGGATATCGGGCTTTACACCCTCGTGATCGCAGGCCAAGCGTCGACCCGTCCGACTGTCGAATTAAAAATTGCAATTCAAAGAGTAGGAAAGATATTGTTTTTTCATTTCTTGTAATATTTACCCGAGACCTGTTTGTACCTCGTCAGCGATCCACAAGACATTGTACTTTGTGCATAAATCTCGAACTCCCTTCAAGTAACCCACCTATTCGCCTTCCTAGCTCTTCCAAAGAGTTTATCTACAAAATAAATAAATAAATGTTCAAACTACCTTTGGTATTATCACTCCAGCTTCTCCTTGTATGGGTTCCATCATATACGCACATATATTTTCATCTTCTTTCAATAATTTTTCAAGGCTGCCTAAATCGTCGTACGGCACCAATTTAAATTTCGGCATGTACGGCCCGAAATCGGAATAAATCTCTGGAAAAGTCGAAGAAGAGACTGTTTCTTGCGAACACCGTCACGGCTTTGTCGCTCGGCATTTTTTTTACCGTATAAACCCAACTTCGAGCTAATAAAAATAGCGGAAGAAAAATGTGCAATTCAGCTTTCTCTTAATTTTATCTCACAATATCTTACCAATTTTCAAAGCGGTTTCTCCAGCTTCGTTTCCTGTGGATAAGTCGGTTGTTATTTTCTCGAAAAATGACATCTTTTCGGAATTCACCTGTGTTCATTGGCAAAAATCTATCGAAACCAAGTAGCTTTGTCAGATATTCACACAGTTGACCGTGATACATCGAATGATAAGCCCTGGAAGTGTGCGTTAGAATTCCGGATTGTTCGCGTATTGTTTTCACCAATCGAGGATGGCAATGGCCTTGATTTAAGGTCGCAAAGCCGGCAAGAAAATCGAGATACCTTTTTCCATCGACATCGAACACGTACACACCTTCGTCCCGTTCCAGAACTACCGGTAATGTTTTGCAATGCAACCCTTGCAATAAAGACCAAAATATAAAAAATACATGTTCGCTCAAATTGTTTACAACGTGCCTTATTTCGGGAAAATGTTTATAATACCTCCGTATGCTTTATCTTTATTTATAAACTCTTGCGAGCTGAGAAACCTCTTGCCACTCGAGGCTTTTTTCAAATTTCTGACTCTCGTCCAGTAAATCATTCTCGACTAAAACTTGTCAGGCGGAAAATAAAAATGAACTTCATCAATTAAAATTATCTGTGCCGAGAAAATCTCGAAAATCCATTTATTCATACTTCTGTAAAGCATGACGCGAACAAAAACGATAACAAAGAAATATAACATGCTTAAGTTTTGCGTGTATGCACAGATTTGAAATTTCAGCTATAAAATAGGTCGGTGATGTTTCATTGTATAACTATGATAGAGAAATTGGTGTCATTACAATAATCTTCTGATGAACGTACTGCAAATCATGTAACAAATAAACATAGCGCAATGTGATACTTTTATACAATGCAATTGTACTTTATTTTACAGAAGAAATGAACAATATAAACTCAGAATATACAATTAAAAACTTTTCGTGGATCCAGTAAAAAATATAAAATTATTTAAAGATTATCTTAAAAATAATTTTCTCTTTTTAAGCTCATTAACAATGGATTTCCGGAACAAAACAACTTCTTTACATTGCCCTAAAGTTTAAGCTTCGGCTCTGGTCACTTTTCTGCAAAAAGATTGAAAAAAATGTTAACACAGCCGAAAAGATCTGAAGGATTTAGAATCTCACCTCACTCGGCATGATCATTAATAACCCTGCAGATAACACTCAGGGATTCTCGTATTTGAGCCTCGGTTATAACAAGCGGAGGAGCGAGTCTAATGATGTGATCGTGCGTCGGTTTTGCCAGAATACCTTCATCTTTCAACTTCAAACAAATATCCATGGCATTCAAATGTTCGTTCACGACGATCGCATTAAGAAGTCCCTTGCCTCGAACAGTTCTTATCACACTCTTTGGTAAGTTATCGAGTCCTTCGCGAAAAATTTTACCCAGTCTTTCAGCATTCTCCGCCAACTTTTCATCTTCCAAAACGCGCAATGCTTCCAAGGCTATTCTACACCCTAAAGGATTGCCTCCGTAAGTGGATCCATGCTCGCCTGGGCCTATACAAAGCATCACGGAATCATTCGCTAGTACTCCGGAAACTGGATACCTGGGAAAATATAATTGGATAAGAAACAAATTTGAAAGTAATACGTTCACGTTACGTCTTTTTAGAGGGGAATTCTACATTTTTGGAGTGAATGTTTTCACTCTAAATAGAGTCGTTCAATTCTCATAATTCTTGGATGAGAAGATCATTCCATTTTAAGAAAAACTTGGTCCACTCACATGCCTCCCGATAAGGCTTTTCCAAGTATCACAATGTCAGGCTTTACACCTTCGTGATCAACGCACAGACGCATTCCTGTCCGACCGAGGCCTGTTTGCACCTCGTCTGCGATCCATAAAACGTTGTATTTTGTGCACAAATCTTTCACACCTTTCAGGTATCCTTCCTTGAAACAAAAAAATGCATCAGAAACAATACAGAAAATGATAGTTGCATTCAAAATGTAAAACTGTATACTTTTGGCACTACAACTCCGGCTTCCCCTTGAATGGGCTCCACCATAAAAGCGCAAACATTGGGATCCGCAAGGGCTTTCTCCAAAGCTTCAAGATCGTCGTAAGGAACGTTATGAAATCCTGGCATAAATGGCCCAAACCCACCGTAACTCGTTGGGTCTGTGCTCGTTGAAATCGCGCTCAACGTTCTTCCCCAAAAGTTTCCTTCGGCAAACACAATTTTTGCTCCGTTCTCGCGAATGCCCTTGACCTTGTAACCCCATTTGCGGGCTAATTTGCACGCGGTTTCTCCTCCTTCGACGCCGGTGTTCATCGGAAGCCACTTGTCGTACCTTAGCACCCATAAAATAACGTTTATTTCAAAATAAAACGTAAAACATGTAAAAAATAAATGTTTACCCGAACAACTTCGTGATGTACTCTTCAAATTCTCCTAGAACATCCGAATAAAACGCTCGCGAGGTCAATGTGAGCTTCTTAGCTTGGTCCACCATAGCTTTGTACAGTCTTGGATGGCAATGACCTTGATTTACAGCGGAATATGCACTGAGGTAATCGTAATAACGCTTTCCTTCCATATCCCAGAGGAAGACACCTTCAGCTTTTGTAATGGCGACCGGTAACGGATGATAATTGTGAGCGCCGTACTTGTCTTCTCTCTCGAACACTTCCTTGGAACTCAGATACCGCGAGTTTTCGATACGTTGTTTACTTCGCAACATATTCGACGCCCGACAAATCGCAAATGATCGCAATTTCACGTAAGAGCCCATAATCGAAGTCTTCGCCAAAAGTTTATCTGTAAAAAGACCAAAGATGAGAAAGAAAATATTTACCAGACGCGAAACAATGTGCAAAACTAACTCGGTGATAGCAAATCGATTATCTTCAATGAGAAACGAGTTTTTACTTTTCTTTATCTCCTTGAATTGACGCGTAATTGAGTGATACTTATACGAATTGAATAAGCAATGCTATTTTTACCGAGACTAGGAAATTTAGATTTTTAGAAAAATTCACGCGGAATCTTGTTTACAATGGAATTTGAGAAAATTACTTTTCCAAGATATAAATCGAGTCGCAGTTGTAGTATTCCGTGGACGACTGCAGTTCTGAAGTGTTAATTTATGTGGAACTGCCACGTGGCGTATTACCTGCGTTACGGAAATGCTTCAGGCATGGAAACATGCCATAAAATTCATGGGAATTCCGTAATATTGAAATTTATGTTAATAACTTGCAGATTATTGAAGAGCATTGACTGGCGCGTTCGAGATCATGCCCTTTATGGAGCTTCGTAAAGTGGATTTCGTCGTTTTATCCTTTTTTATTTATATACTTTAATACATTACATTAAAAGCCCGAATTTCGAATTCCGCACCTTTAATTTCCTCGTTCACGGTAGAAGCATGTTTGTTTACTTTAGAAGCGGTTTTGAACGCCGGGTTCAGTGCTAGAGAGCTGCCATAGAAGAAAGAAGTCTAGAACTTTCTCTCGAGTTCTTCACTTGTAAAATCTTTGCCACGTGATATAAGTGATTATTGAACAATGATAAAAGTTAATTAGAATAACAAAACCATTTAAAATTTAAAGGCCCTAGCCAAAACCAAAAAAATGGCCGGACCAAAGTTCGGGTTTTCGATGTATTCTCTCGAGCTAATAACTTTGCTTTTCTTACGCGAATTCTTCTGAAGTTACTACCAAATTAAGTTTTAGCAAAAAATAAAGACAGAATGTTTACGATTTTGAATCTTACGATTTTTTAAAATATAAAATACATAACAATATGACGCAAATTAGTATTTCTTATCACGAGGAAATAATTTTTTCTGATGGAAAGTAACGTTTGAAAAATTAAATAACTTTACCTTAAATAATACTATCTTTAGCGTAAAGTATATAAAATGATATGATTGTAACCGTTGACCCTTGCCAGTTGATACTAAGCTTCTTTGTACGTTTTCTTATCAATTTGTATTGGTATTTGTTTGTACATGTGTTGTATACCCTGCATACTTTTGTTTCTAAGGTAGAATTCAACCTAATTTTAAGTCCTCTTAATGTATTTACAGTCTATTAATAATTCTAATCGAATCGATATCTAGAAAAATTTAACGAACATTTAGATACTAAAACTGGGTTAATTAAATTTTAGATAGGCACACGTCGTTGTAAAACTTATGTTTATCTAACACTAACGTTCCTAATGAATATTTGAGAAACGCAAGCAAAGTGCTCACTCTTTTATTCTTCCAAATCCTTGACTCTCCTCAAAAACCGAATCTTTATCTCTCTAATTCATATAATCAATTACAATTTACAGATAAGAATGTACAGTTTGACGCGTTTAGAGAAACGTTAATTACAAAAGCTGAATTTATTTTCAAAACGTGGAATGAATCATAAAACGTTACTTATTTAACTGCGACAATAGCGTACGATCTGGGTGAGATCGACTGTTCAAAAATTTGTTCAATCCGAAGCTGTGAACACGTAACGTTTTTCTGTATGTACAGAAAAATATCCATTAAAATAGCAGCTTCTAAAACCGGAGCCATCGAACATCTCAAAGACTGAAACACGTCGAATTTCCATTTATAATTTGAATGCATCTCGTATGTTCTCTCTAAACATTCAGCAGGAGGTATCTATAAAAAAGGAAATTTTTAGGTAAAACCCATTCATTCAAGTGTCCAACGTCGATGCAAACTTATAAAGCATTTGAAAAAGAGAAAATACTTTTTCTTCGGAAATGCCCATCTTCTTTAAAGCCTTTGTAGCATAAGTCGGAAAATCATTCCCTGATATACCTCTACCGATTTTAGCATTTTCAACGCCTGAAAAATAAACGAAAAACTCAGTAATTTTTGAATTTCGCATCTTTTTGTTATTTATTTATTACCCAAACTTCGAATAACAGTTTGCAATACTGCTCTGTAAAACAAAGATGGACTGGAGTCTGTTTTTGACGGGTTTGGCGAGCGCTGCTGAGCAAGCATCCTCTGATTCCTTGTAAACTTGTAAGCTTTGTTGAGCGTTTTATCGGTTAAATGGTAACAGCACGGGACGACGCACAACGTTTTTACGTCCTTCTTCTGTACGAACGATTTAGCCATAGAGTGAACCAATGACCCACACGTGTGCAAACCGACCAAGGTCAAGTTTCCCTCTGCATGGACTTGAGGAAAATACGTCTTCACCAGCTGACAATAATTTGTGTTCTCATCGACGTGCTCCATAGCGTATTTAATCTGAAATCATTGTTTTTTTTAGAAACTTTGAAATGTTAGAAACACGATAGAGAAAAGGTTCAAACCATGTTAAAGGATTGATGAGTTTTCTTCTTGATTAGATTGTGATAATTCAGAGCACCGTGGTAAGTCGTGCTCGAAGATTCAACAGCCAGAACAGGAACGTCGTCTTTTGAGAGAAGCATGGACAAATAGCCCTTCCCAGCTCCCGCGTCGATTACTACCGTTGGGTGGTTCAACATTTCTTCAATTACTTTCGAAAAGCGCTCAATCTCGTGCCACTTTTTTTCCGTATGAAACTCACTCTTCGCTGCTTTATTTGTTTCTTTTTCTAAGTATCTTTCAGAGAAAAGAAATTGCAGTGAAAGCAACAAAGCGTTGATTTTTTCAGTTAAAGGATCAATTGTTTCTACATTACGATTTTCATAAAGTAAACGAAAGTCTTGGGGCACTACTTTTTCCCATAAATTTTCCGTTATGAAATCGACCATGTGACAGTCAGTGATTTCCTCGTATTCGGCAATAATTGACAACAATTTGTCCATGTGTTCTTCATATTCAGCCATGATTATTTTTCGATAATAAATCGAGACGTTAAAAACTGAGTTTGTCCATTTCTGGGTAAGACGAACTAATTTTAACTAGAGAGCAAAATTTATTGTACTTGAATTTAATGCTTTCGAAAGTTGTTAAAATATCGACGGACTCGTCATTGTGTTTCGGAAAGTCGTTAATATCTTGCAAAAGTTTTTTGGCACTTTGAGCGACTTTTTCCGAAGGATTTTTCTGATACGTTGTCAAAACTCCGCTGTAATATCCTAATTGAGCTGCTAATAAACTGGCTCTGTGAAATCCTAAATGAAATCCTTTGAGCTGCTGACTTTTTCCGGCTTTGTAGCCTTCTTCGTACGCAGAATCTTCTGCTGTTTCTTCGGCGAAGAGTAACTTTTCGAACACGTCGTTAATATCCATTACATCGATCGATATTTCGCGAAACCTGAAATGTAAACACAATTAACCTCAATTTAAGTTCGACTTTTTCATGTCGATCTAAATCTAACGATGCAAATTTGTTATAACGCAGTAAATGATAAATTATTATTTATCAACCTTAAGTTTAACTGTTAATTACTGTTGTATATTCTTTGGATAGTTTTTCTTAACAAACAATTCACGTTTCGATTGGAATTACGTCCGATTTACATGTTTCCATGTACGATTTTTTACGTCTGCTTATGTCTGTTCGTCTGTGCTTGGTGCTGACGCGCATGCATGTACACGCGCCTCGACATCCCGTTAGAACGAGAAAGCACATGAACAAACACGAGAAAAGTGCCCATGTGCCAGTAATTCTGAGCAATTCTGGGCACTTTGGATTACATTTTTATTTTGTTCTTCAAATATTTTGTTCTTCAGTAAAGAGTATTTTTCGTTGCTCCGGAGATGAACCTTTCTTACGATGAACTCAGCAAAAAAAATCCCCGAGGCGAAGGTAATTTCGTACAACAGCATAACCTCGTCGTAGTCAAATTCGTGAAATTTTATTGTGAAATCAACAATGAAAAACTTGCATTGAGAATTTTTTCACAATTCGCACTTGTTATTCTTTCTCTGCATTGCAGTAATTATCGATTCAATGTTTCGAAAATTCGAAAATATGATTACGTAAACATCGTGTATTTACTATTTTTAAAAATAACTGATATCGCTACAATTGGAACTAAAATTACGTCATTTTTCGTGCTGAGTAAAAAAAACAACAACAAAACTAGTAAAATTCCCTCTCCCCGAGCTATTTAGACGACTCGAAAAAATGGTTAAGCAAAATGTTGAATAATGTTCAAACCTCGAACACAGAGAAACACAATTTTGCAGTTTGTTTAAAATCCGTTTTGAGTTACACAATATCATAACATTAATGAAAGAATCTTTTCAGAAATCCTTTGGAAACGCAAGCGAGTCGAAAGAAGATAACGAGGTCATGGAAGCTCAATTATATGCAGACATGTACTACATGCCTGAATCGCACCGATTTTCAGAGGAGCCTGCTGTAACAACTATCAATGATATACGAAACATCCAAAAAGAAAGTAACGAAGAAATTGCAAAGAATGTCGACGGCGGTAACTTAAGGATCGACTCGGAAAATTCCAGGAGCAAAGATAAGACACCAGAAGCAAGTATAGCACCTACAGATCCCAAACCAGGACTTGATTCTCTGACAAATTCTTCTATGAGGTCTAGAACACAAATCATTGCGGATAACAAAGAAAAAGCGAAGAAAAGATTGAGAAACAAAGCAAGAAAAGGCCAAGAGAAAGTTGGCAAAACCCAGCCTGCAAACATGAAACACCAGGAAACGCATGTATTGAGAAAAAATCGGAATCAGTATTTAACGTTTATAAATGAAATTGATTCCGAGGATCGATGGAGGAACTTGGAACATCCTGAACGCGTACAGCAGCAGATTTGGAAAACAACTCAAAGATGCTCAACGAATACCCATGTGTACTTCGAGGACGATGAAACCCACGAGTCTACAGTTCAGGATTCAGACGTTATTCAAGTTCCAAATGAAGACCGAAATGAAGAAACTCAAGTTCCAAATGAAGACCAAAATATAGAAGCTCAAGTTCCAAATGAAGAAGCGCAGTCCTCGAAGAACGCCGACGAAAACCAGGACACTGCTAGAACCATTGAATGCGACATCGTCGAGCTTTCAAGTTTGTCATCTGATTTAGAGGAGAAAAACAAGTACAACGTAGAAGTAAAGAAGAAAAAGCGTTTGAAAAAAGCCTCGAAAAAGGTATCCCAGGATGATTCGGAATCGGACGAGTCCATCTTCGAAGTTCCAGTTCCACCGAAGCCGGCGCCGCCTGTTATCGATTTGGACGAGGATAACGAGGGAAACGTCGGCATTGATGATTCCAGCAGCAGCATTGAGGAAAACTCGAAATTTTTCGCAACATCTTTGGACAGCGATGATTCATTTTTGAACCAGGATCCAACAGAAACTCCACAGCACAAAGACGACGAAGTTCCAGTTGTGGCTGAAAAGACAATATCTATAGATTTGACGATCAACGAAGACACGGAAGATAACATCATTTTAAATTGTACAGAGGTGCAAAAGGGCGTTTCGAGTTTGGAAGAAATCAAGCAAATGAGAGACAGCGTGACGGTCAACACTGACGAAGCGATACAAATCAACGGGGGAATTTCTCCGTCCACGAGCAAGAAAAGGACTCACGATACGATCGACGATTCGAACGGCAATGAAGAACCCGGAGAACGTCCCTACTTGCAACCGTCGAAGAAACTGAAAGCATTTTATGACGACTCTTGGGGAGGGGAAAATTACAATCTGGAGGACCTCATGAGAAAAATGTCGAGTGGGTAGAAAAATTAAAAAACCGAATTAATAATTGATTTGTGTATTCAAATGTTCTCATGTAAACAACTTTTTGCAGAGGATCGTCGACGCTGGGCAATTCTTGATGCGGATCTTGCAGTCGGATCGGTGAAGAATCTGAGGAGATATTGGAACGCCAAATGTGCCAACTGCCAAAGAAATGGTCATGATAGGAAAAAATGTCCAGAAGCAATAAGACCGGTGTGTTGTCACATGTGTGGAGCTGAAGGACATAAGGAATCACGGTGTTCCCAGAAAATGTGTTTGACGGTAAGAAACAGCGGTAAATCAAATTAGGAAAAAGTTAATGACTCATTGTTATCGATTTCAGTGCGGCAGGATGCAAGGGACGTATAGAGCGACGTGTGAACAATGCCGAAGTTTAAAATGCATGATTTGCCAATCATTGGGTCACAGAAAAGACTCCTGCCCCGATCTTTGGCGACGTTATCACCATACGGTACAAATTTATTCAAATATGATGTTTCTTTCAAAGTTATCATTCAACCAAAACATGCAAACATTGAAAAACTTATTCAAACTGACTTTTTTTTTAGACCACGAACGAAGACATCGACACGCCTGCAAATGTGAAGAACATTATGAAGCCTCAGCGTCTCCTAAATTGTTGCAACTGCACGAGGAGCGGACACGAGTCATTTAACTGTGGCAAATATAGGTGGTCTTCGCATTTTCCAAGCCCAGCGTTCGTAACGAAATATAAGGACAACACGAGCTTGTTCCAGACACAAGTACGCAACCCCTTTTCTCAAGAAATGCGAGAGAATGCCGGTAGGACGTGCAACGGTGCCAACGCGGAGCCGGTTCAAAGTAGCATTGTAAACCAGCCACCTTCGCAAGATATTGCTAGCATTCCAACGCCTCTGGTGATGGTGCCGAACCCATTGGCAAATGCGTCTAGTGCCTCGAAACCACAGAATCCCGTTGAGCCAATAAAGTGGCAGGAAGTCTTCTCGTTTTTCGTTCCTCCCGAAAATGCCGACGTATTCTGCAAAATCGCCCAGGGGATACGCGACGAAGTTGGAGAAACCATTTTAGCTAATAAAGTGGATCCGTCTTTTCTCCAGGCGTTGTACAATCACGTTGTTTTCTCCGTCGAAGTAGTATGGAATGGATCGAATGGACTGAGGATCACTGTAAAAACGACAAGCATAGCCGGGAAGTTGATCCTGGAACTTTGCGAATTGTGGCTGCAGCGCACGATGGAAGAGCAGAGACGAATGATAATGTTTCCACCAAAAAAAGATGTGATCGTCTATCTTCTGGAGCAGATGTTGCCCAAGTTCAATACCTTACAGGGGCAGCCACAGTCTCAGTTCACTAATATGAAGCGGTTGCAAAGTCAGTTAAAACAAACTGGCGTTTGGCAAAGCAACGTAGTAAAGAATGGCATCTTTGAAAAATACTACAAAACTCTGACACACCTCGTGATGTTATTGTACAAGTATAACTGCGGTGAAGGATCTGCCAACATTGGCATTTTGAACAAGTCTCTCGCCATATGCAAGAATTTGAGTCTAGATGATGTTCCTTGCCAACCCTACACGATAATACTGTATCAGGTGAACAGCATCTTTGCTCCTCACGAGCCGGAACAACTGAAACAAATGTTGCAAAAGTATTCTAGAGAATGTGCAGCTATGAAGCAGCCGCGGAAGTTGGCTAAAAAGGCATTCGCGTTGAAGAAGCAAGCTCGGCCAATTCAAAACCAGCAACGTTCATTCAACTTTCCAGAACCCAATTTTCATCCTCGCCCAGAACTGATGCCGCCAATTCCGAATTCAGCGATGCAAGCGCCTTCCAACTTTGGATGTCAAGCTTGGTTTTTACAAGAGCCAAATCCTCCACAACAGATTCCTTCGCATCCGATTTTTCCTCCAACTAATTTCTACACGGAATCGTCCGGAAATTTAGGTTCACTCGGGCCATACCCAGGCCCTAACTTAGACCTGGGTATAATAGACTTTTCTCAACCACTTTCATGTGGGAATAATTATTTACCTCTGGAGCAGTTGTTGCATCAAACATTAGATCAGTTCCCTAAGCAAAATAGCTCTTCTGGAAGGATGCAGCAATTCAATAAGCGCAAGAAAACTAAGTATAATACGAAAAAAGCGAAACAAAATAAAACGCAAAAAAAAGCCTCCAAGCAGTAAGTTTAGATACGAATAACACCGGATTAGTGGTGTAAAACATTTTAACTGAGCTCAATTTTGAAACTGCCGGTAGTGGAGTTTTTTGCTGCGATAATAAATGTCTGACTTTCATTGTTGAAAAAAGTGTTTTCTTTTGAACCCCAGCAGTAAATTTTTTACAGCAGAATTCGTAGTTGTTTACCTTTTGATGTTATTTATCGCGATAAAATTGTACTATGTAAAGCGATAACAAAAAAAGTTGTGCATGTATGCACAGATTTGTAATTTCAGTTATAAAATAGGCCGGTAATGTTTCATTGTATAACTATGATGAAGAAATTGGTGTCATTGCTTAATCCTTTGGTGAATGGAACGCAAATTAATAATGTATAAAAATAAGCATACAGAAATGTGATACTTTTATACAATGCAAGTGTATTTTATTTTATAAAAGAAATGAACAATATAAACTCGGAATACACAATTCAGAGCTTTCGTTTTTCATTAAATAAACTAACGTCCCGAGACACTACTTTTCCTATATCTATTACATCGATCGACATTTCGCAAAACACCTCATGCATAAATTATGTTTTATCAACCGTAAAATTCACTGTTACACTGAAACCCCGCAAGTTGCACTCCCGCAAGTTGGAACGATAATCCCTTCGCTCGCGGTCGAAGCACGTTCGCTCAATTAATGGTCTCGAGCTCGAGCTTCAGTCCAGTACCGTACATAGGTAC
>JABFQM010001178.1:0-23714 GCA_022816865.1 Zelostemma sp. ZL-2020
CATAGGGTCTCGGGTTCGAGTACGTAGGTCGAGGAATTTTTTCTGCGAATAAAAATGTATGTACCTTGTTGAACTAATTGAAGTCATTATGATTACTCTGAAAAGCAAACCGAACATGTAACACCCCAAAATTGAATTTTTTTCGTTATTTTTAGTAGTACCATGGTTACTGATTGAATCAGTCACTACGGTTTTACTGAATGAATCAGTGAATTTTGACTGATTGTCAGTGACTGACTTCTTGCTTCTTGAATCAGTCAAATTCAACTGACAATCAGTCAAATTTGACTGATTCAGATTTAGAGAGTAACTTTCGTTTTTTTCATTTAGAAATATGTTACTCGATCGATAAAATTAAATTTCTCCAAAAAAAACAGGGTTGGAAGAAATTTGTAAGGACGGAAAGAACGAGAACAGAGTTCAATAATGAATAATTATATTTTAATGACGCAATGATTGTACAAATCGATCTCCCACTTAAACATTCTCCGTCTAAACGAGGAACAATAACAATAAATTCAGTAATTACAATCATAATCATAATCGATAATGAAAATCGTAATCAATAAGATCGTCTCAATACTCGTCATTCCCAGCTCCGCACATCGACAAACGCAAAGCAAAGACGTGCTCGCGCTGAGCTTTTCCGGTACACGCGCGTGTTTACGATATAATAGGATTCGTTTCGTTTCTCGCCTTCGACGCGACATCTTTTCTCGCTATCGAAATGACTCTTTTCCGTTGTCAATTTTCATGCAGTTCCTCGTTTTTCCTTCTTTTTCGCTGCTCTCGCGCGTCTCAACTTACGTTTTAGTCGCACGACATGCTCGATATCGCATCAGTACATATGAGTTATATTTACTTTGTATCTCTTTTTTGTACGCTTACACCGAAGAAACTCTATTTGTACCGGCGCCGGGATCACTGACGAAAGATCTCGAGACGAATTCGTTCAATGACGCCGGCGAGGGGAATTTAAACATTTTGTAATTCTTTATATTTCTTTGCACAGCGCAATCTTTGCTCTTCATATTTTACCTTCGTCACATATATTTGTATTATATATATCCCGAATATATTCGAATACGTTCTACGCGATTCGTCGTTGATCCGATTCTTTCCTCAAATACAATATAATTATTTCAAGTCTCATATACCTATATACATAAGTCAACGTTAGCGATAAAGTTTTTTTTGTATATCGATAAAATTTTCTAGGACATGGCCGATAATCGACGCCAATATAATAATATTCAATATTTCGCTTGCAACTTTGCTGCGCAAAAAACAAGAAACATCCGTACTAGGCCACCAACTATTACGTACATGTGTCTCACGCACAGAGTGCGACAAAATTGTTTTCTTTATTTACTCTTTTTCTTACTTTTGGGTGAACCTCTCAGAGAGTACGAGATTCTTTTGTGATTCCGCTCTTTTACGAAAAGTCATGATAATTGCAGATTTTCTGGGGAAACAGAACTTTATCAAGTTTCTGTGACTTTACAGTTGAACGTTGAAATTATCTTCGTTAAATTCAAAGAGGAAATGAAGATTTTAATGGACTCTGAACTCGTAATTTCATGGCACTCCGCACGTGCGTTTATGTGTATTCAATAAGCAAGTATGCGTGTGTAGTGCATGTACACTTCCGGAAAAAGTTTAGCCGTGAGCAATTAGTTTACAACGAAAAATATGAACTTTTTCACGCCAAAGCTTCCTAAAGAAAAGATGTCCAAAACCGTTACGTGTTCTGCACTATTTCTGTGAGATTTTAAGCGACTCAAGCTACGAAGAAAGAATTCCTTGCTAAACTAAACGTTTTCTTTCAGTGTACTCGAAAATATTTGCATCTGGATCGTATCATGGGAGCCAAAATTATGTTGCGTTAGAATTCAAATACATTAATATTGTATTCTCGATAAAAATTCGTATGATATTCATCAAGGGAAATAATTTATTGTTTAGAAACGTCAAAGGTTGCGGAGAACAAATTTTCCTTCAATCGCCGACGAGAAGTCGTGCCGGAATTAGTAAAATGTTTTCCATCCAAATTTTCGTTTCAACAGTTGTGAATAATCTTCACATATTACAACAATTAAAACTCGATCAAAATATACTTCGTATTGAGAATGTTCATTCAGCTGTGGTATTTGGAAAATTTACGATCATTGATAAAGCTTTCCATGTTTCCGGCATCGTTAAATAAGTTAATTTTAATGCAAAAACATTTTTGGTGATAAACAAAGTTTTTTATATTTGATAAAAAATAAGAAGATCACTGGCGTTCTTTCCACCGTGTAAAATATTCCGGAACAAGAAAATCAAAATTTATAAACCAATTCATACTCCGTTTTTGATGTGGCACATTTTCTTTGTGAAAATTGTTTAAAAATGTCCCTTTCTTTTTTCAGAAATATTTTATCGGATGGATAGAATGCCGCTACTCTTAATTTATTCATCATCAACAACGTTTTTAAGGTTTTCCTAACTTCCAAATTCCATGAACTTTAAAATTCGACTCGTTAATAACGGAATAAATGAGCAAGAGGTAAAATAGATATTCCGAACAAAACTCTAACTTTCATTCGGCTTTGCATTGGAGTTTAAATGTAATTACAACAATTATCAACTCGTTATATGCCGGCATGACACGAGTCAGAAGCGCGCAACTTTTATTACCAGAGAAATCCGATAAGCTTGATCAAAATTCAACGGAACATGATCGTAAATAATTTCAGTGTGCCTCGGAGCAATAAAGTGCTTGGCGAAGAATTTCCTCAAGCATTCTTCATTAGTGAATGTTTGCATTCGCGTTTCCTACGCGCGCATCGAAATCGATGATATCGAGAGCGGGAATTTTTCGATACTTCGAGCACGGCATTCGATCACTTCGTAAAGTAAAATGTGCCGAGCATTTTTCTCGAGTCTCGGAGATAGAAAAATTACTGACTTTGCGAATTTGTTCTTTACACCTGATCGCGGGCGTGCGATAAAATCGATTTCGCGTATCTGCGCTGCGTACTACATAATATTACGTGTTTATATATATTTTTATACCGAAACATCATTATAGTTTGAGTATGTATACGCTCAGGAGAGATTAGAACTCTGAAAAAACGATAAGGTAATCATCCCGACTTTCACGTGCGTTCACATTTATAAAAGTAATGTAAAAAATGTTTGAGCAATTCTTAGACTTTTTCTGGTTTTAACGAAACCGAAACCTCGAAATCAATGCCGCCGCTCTACTCTCTCCCACGTAATGTAATATATAGTTGATAATACGTATATTTTTTTTCTCGTTCATATTCGTCATCTGTTTCGATATATTTCGCGTTCCGCCACCTGATTTGCACTCGATGTAAACGTGGAAAACTAATGTCATCGTTCTACTCCAAAGCAAATCCTACCTTTATGAAAAAGTAAAACAAAGCTGCAAAGAAAAGAAACAATTCGTCGTAAACTCGTTATTACTCCAAGTCTAAACTGTTCCAAGTGTATCGGACGCAAAGCAAAGTCGAAATAAGGACAAACCTTTTTTCATGCCAATTTCCCGAGATTCGTCGAACCCGGCGAAAAAATGCGCGCCGTGTCCCGAAAGGTTCTGAAAGCTCGACTGTTTTTTTGGTTGCTACGGCCGACATTTTTCCGCGAGCTCGCGGAGTTGGCTGCCCTTTTTTCATCCGATTCCCACCTCAGTTTGACGTACAATTTGAATATAATTATACATGTGTATATTATATCGCTTAGCATTACATTATATACAGAATAGAGATGCACGATTCACCGAGAAAATCGATCTCACCGATCGAATCGTTCTCTGTTCGTTCACTTTTACCATGTGGGGACGAGCAAAGCGATCGACTCTCGATTTCTCATGCATCGCTGGTACACTAATTGCTGTTTCTCAACTCGATCCGTTGCTGTCTTTGCGAAAAAACCCTGAAACTCAACCAACCAATAACAACTTGAATTTTTTACGTATCTACATTTTCATTTTATTCGCATTATTTCGAAGCCAACAAATGACCATCCAAAATCGCTAAAGATTACAATCGATTAGTTTATGAAGAAACCATCGCAACCGCAAAACAAGATTTGAAAATTTTTGAGCTCGGACAGCAACCACTATACATATCGACGCGACACGTCGCAAATACTGGTAAAGCCCGATCGAATTCTCTGCTTTTTTTTTCATTGTTCTGTTAATTAATTAAATTACGTATAGTTTAACTTAAACGTGATTATTAACGTTAGATTGTTGAGCATAGTTGATTTCTACAAGAGACTTTCGAGATGCGCTATGCGCCGAGCTCATTTCAGCGAAATCCGTCGACTTTCCCTTGCGTGGCAACGTGGTGGCCTCGCCCAGGGAAGGTAGCTCTCGCGGCTTCCAAATTGGCGAACCTGGAATCGCACAAATAGCCAAAAGCTCATGAGTCCATAAAACATTGATATGAATATTCAAATTCCAATCCAGTTATTTTTTCATTTATCTCCATTAAAAGTCATACCAAATTGGAGAATAATTCTGAGCAAATTCCACTTTGAACTAAACCGTAATCAAATTTAAATCAAAATGTAATTCCGTACAAAACGGGATGAAATTTCCTTGACGTTTTCAATGACCAAACCATCAAGCTCTCGATTCATTCGTTAGTTTATCTCACTTCATTGAATCCACATCAGTTGCTGTTTCAATCCATATATTCCGTAATTCATTACCCGAACGAGGAAAACGTTTTCCAGGCTTACCAAGATCCTTGACCGCGATCGGTTGATAGTTTTCGGGATGGTGAGAAGACTGAATGAGCTTTGCTTGGCTCCCGGTGCTGCTGGCAGAAATGGTCGACGCAGTGCTCAGCGTCAGATGATTCGGCGTGCGACCCAGATTAGTCTTCTTCTCGGTGGCGTACACCTGCGAATCTTCCTCGCCTTCCGACTTCGTGCCCGAATCCATTTCCACCTTCATTTCATCTGAAAAAGAAAAGTTTCCCGTCAAAACCAAATCTCCTTTTCTCATTTCACTTCAAGGACGTCATACGCCGAAACGTACTCGAAGTGTCACTGATGGTTTTGCTTCTGGAGCGAAACGTGCCCTGTTGCGAGGCCCCGGGCTGGTGCTCTTCGACCTCCTTGTCCTCGGAGCTGCCCTCGACGCTCTGCTTCGACTGAGCGTATTTTCTTTTGGCTGTGTGCGAGCTCGCAGCCATGATAATCTGCTGCTTCGTCACTTTTCCCTTCAGAACGCCACCGCCAAGTTGCGCCACGTGTTGACCCTGGTTCTGACCCGCTTTTTCGAACTTCTCCACGTGACCCGTTGACATGCGAGGCGCCAAAGTCATCGGTGGCTGACTGCCCAGATTCGGCTTTGTCGATGGAATGCTCATGTTCCTCACGGACTCGCGGATTATCTGTCGAATAGTCTTGAGGAACGCGTTCCGGAATTCGGTCGTGCTGGAAAAGAAATCACTATTTTCTTCAATCGATATCGAGGTGAAGAGTTTCGCGAAGAAATGATATTACCTGTTGGATAAGACGTAAACTTTCTCGGAACGTCTTTGCAATTGACTTCTCAAGTGAATCAATTCCCATAAAAAGTGAGATTCCATATCCTTGGCGGAACTGGCCCTGACCTGAACCTCCGTTACAGGAATCAGAACTTGGTACCTGATGATTTCGACCTCGCTCGAGTTCGCCTTTGTCGATACTCCCTGAAATGAGAATTTAATTTGTAAACTGCACTTTTATTGGAAAATAATGAACGAGTTATCGATTTTCCGGGAGTACCATGAGCTTTTTCTTCTGCCGTAACCTTTCCTTGCAGAGAAACACGACCGCGGATTTGAAAACGAAGCACATGGCGTGCAGCTCCAGCCCTTTCTTGATTTTGCCCAAAAAGTCGGAAATGTTCAACCACTCGACACCTCCGTAGTACAATAGGTCTCCCGGGCTCAAATCAATGGGCTGGAAAAATAGAAAAGTTGGAGTAACAGAGTTACTCGACGCGGAAAACGACAAACTTTACCTGTTTGCAAGACTTTTGATGTTGTCTGAATAAATGATCGAAAATTGCGCCGTACTCTTCGTGAATTCTTTGCATTTCGTTTATGTGCTCGGCCACTTTTTCCATTCCCTTGAGTGCCTCTGGAAAAACAATTTTCAATGTTTCCAAGCTTTCCTTGAAAAACTTTCAACGAAATAAAAGAAGAACATTCATGAAATTCACCGATCAAATGCTGGTGTTCTTCGCTGCGCTCGTCGGTTAGGTTTCGCAGTTGTTGCAAGAGCAGCGGGTATTTAAGAATTCTCTGAATGGGCTTTATCAAGTAGGACTCCAGCGTCGACGAGTGCTGCTGGCGCGGATTACGCGCCTGTAGAAATTCTTGCAGAGCTTGATTCCCTTCGTCTGAAAAATTACGTGAATTGCGATTTACAATTTACAGATGTTTATGAGATTTGGGGTTACGACTTACTGGGATGCAACACTTTTTGGGCCTTTGAGTGACTGGCGCAAAACGAGCTGTAGAGCTTGAAATGATTTACGTAGTATAAGAAGGCACTTCCAATAGAAAACAGGACACCCTAAAAAATGGATATTTGTAATTCAAAGTTGCAATTACAACGATGTTTTACTCCGACTTCCCATTACCTTGAATTGACTTGGATGCTCGAAATTGTTGAAGTCTGCCTCCATTTCAATGGCGTGATCCAAGTTTTGTAGGAACTGCCGTTGAAACGTGACAATCTCTTGAATGTTTCCAAACAGAGCGTTAATTTCCGCATTCGAGAGAAACGTCTCGCGTTTCAGCGGTTCCAAATAATTTTCCAGCAAATTGTTCAGGTTCTGAAAACAACGCGATTACTCTTTTCCGCAAAAATCGATTTCCCCTTCAAAGTGACTAATTAATCGGGAGAAGAAACCGCAATAAATAAATGCCAAAACGTTACCTACGAAATAAATAAAATTGCGACAAAAAAGACGACTTTGTGTAAAATCCAAGCTCGTCGCGAACCTACGGTGATAAATGAAAAAGGAATTAAGAAACAAATTAAAAAACTCGTCGCAAAAAACGAACGGAAACCGCGAGAGAAAAGGGAAACGCGAGCTGGGCCACTCGCCGTACCTTCACGTATGTTCTCTCGGTTTCAATGAGCTCGAGAATGACTTTTTTGAGTTTCTCGGCATCCGTCAGTTGCCTGCTGGGCGTGAGTACTTGCGAGTGCGCGCTCATTACGCTTCCGGTCGGGCTTGACTTCCTTGTTTCCCCGGGGGATCGGCAAATGCCGGTCACTTGTTCCGCGGTTTTCAGCAGATTCTCGATTTCGAAAGAATTCGCCCGCGACGTTTGCTTACCGTTTTCCAGGTGGACACTGCCCAGGCATTCTTGCATTATACTTTCTTTACCTGATCGCAGAAAAAAGACAAACGTTCGAATCATCCCTGCATTGTTACCGAACCGCGATGAAATATTTTCGCAACAAAAGCTTAATGAACTCACTCCAACCGGGTGCTGGAACAATCAGACCGGAAATCATCTCTTCGCTGATAACAGGCGGGTCGGAGGGGGGCGGGGGGCACACGAGACTCTCAATGATGTCATCGGTGACTCTCATAATACCACTGAGATCGGGTGGTTCGGTTCGCGAAGAGCGCATCATCATGCACAAAGCCAATTCCTCCTGGAGAACGCTCTCCAAATACATCATGTCCAGGTCACTGACGATGGCGCCATTGATCACCATAATTTCATCACCTTTGATTATCCCTGCAATGTTTCGAATTACAATTCACGGCATTTGATGCAAAATATCATTGACGGAAAATAACAACGGGAGAGCATTCTTCGCGCGTTAAATCAGCCGTTAAATGTCGAACGAATTAACCTTTCGTCGAGCGTAGTTTAAAAATACGAGAAAAACCGTGCACGCTTCGACACAAGTGGACGTTTTAATTATGCTACTGAATTTTCATGAAAAGGGGCGGAGAGCAATTACCGTTTTGCATGGCGACGCTCTTGTCTTCGACTCTGCTAACGTAACAGCAAAGCTCGTCCTGTCGGTCGGCATTCTCAATTAACTCCGCTTCCACCGAGAAGCCCCACATTTGGTCGAGTGTGTTTCTCTGAAGCTCCACTTGATACAGAATCTTGGCACATACCTCCACGATCTCGTGAGTGTGCAACTGTACGATAAATGAAGAGGCTTGTTAGGGAAACACTTTTTCATCCCAGCCGAAATTGCATCTAAAATTTGACTCTTCTCCTTTTGAACCAACGCCGAGGAAAACTTACGTAGGTTTCTATCGAGTCCGTTCTGTGTGGAACGAAGTAGTTGTGGTCCTCCATGTCACGTCGTTTTTTCACGCGGACAAAGTGTTCCATGGGGTTTAGATTTTTTCTACTGCACGCGCACGCGAGGAATTCTTCCACGGTCATTTGGTCTCGCAAGAAAACAGAAACCAACTGAAAAGTGTACATATTTTTATATAGAACGGATCGAATTTCAAGGATAAAAGTAATGTAATGTTATTGAAATTAATCGGGCGTGAATTTTATTGGATTTTTTCACAGCGTGTATTATCCGTAATAAAAATAACCTGATTGTCCGGCACGGAAACCTTGACGGTTTTCTCGTCGTCCCGAGAAGACATTTGCAGGGATCTTCTGCTGGAGCCGCTGTTCGATCGCGAAAGTAGCGGTGGCCTTCTTTTCGTGGCTCCTCGACCCGCCAGCAAATTGTTTAATAAAGAAGGACTTCGGGCGCAGATAAAAGCGTGGAAAGAGGACACGGTGAATACGCCCAGTTTGTTCAAGGTTTGCTTCGTTGCTCGTGAAACGTGAGTTAGTAAACTCTGAAAAAATATCATCTCAGAAATGCCGTATTTAAGTTTCCCGCTCGTAGCTTCCACGGGAAATTTAAATTTCTAAATGAATCGCATTATGAAAAAGTTTCGCGTCGCCTAACGAAATCGCGGGAAAACTTGCGAGTCCCAACCTTCGGATTCGGAAGTTCGCCGCTCTGCAAACTGGCCATGTAACATCGCAGGCGAAATTGTTCGCAGTGCAAGCGCTCGAGATTTTCCTCCCACTGAACAATCTGATTGTTAATCTGCTGCTTCGTTTCAACGTCGGAGACGACGGACTGTTGCAAATCCGCCATGTGCTTCAACTTGTGATCCTGTTTCGCGTTTGAAAACAAAAATTATTACCCCAAGTTTCGAGCCAATCGCGTTATTATTTCGAACGAGGAAATTACCGATTCAATGGACTTTTCCAGTCGGAATATTTCTTCCTGCAACAAGTGCAGAGTTCCGGTTTTGCCTCGATGTCGGGCAAACGCGGCCGCACAAGCCGAGTGAATGCTGTTTACCCAATTTTCCAGCTCCACTTGACACGGTGCCTGAAATGACAATAAAATCGCGCGTTTTATCACGTTTCTCGGATCCTTCCGATGGAAATGGATTTTTTTCAGGGAATTACCTGGAATAGGTAAGCATCGCCGAAAGCGGTGCTGAGGCAAAATATATAATCCCTCTTTGGATGCTCCGGGATCGGTTGCATAATGGCTCCGTCGACGATGATTAAATGCTTCGGCGCGGTCTCCACGGCTCTGCTCTCGTGCGAATCGCAGGGATAGAAAAGCAAAGTCGTGCCCTTTAAGCAGACCCAATATCCCTTCCAGCCCCGTTTTCTCGCCAGCTCGATTTGATGCTTCTTCCTCAGCAGCCATTTCTTTACACTCAGAAACCTTTACACAAAAATGCCTCGTAAGACTTTCTTTTCTTTCCGGAAAGGGAATATTTTTCGCCGCATAAAATTCGCGCTGCAGATATACGTGTTTCTTTTTTCCCGAGCGAAGGGACTATAATCGAACGCAGCCACGAACAAAAATAACGAGACTGACTTGGGTTTCAAAAGACTTGGCACCCCCTTCAGCTTGGAACTATCTGAAGAAAGCAAGTTTTAAGGGGGTCGCGACGTTCGGATTCGCGCTTCGAGTATATGTATGTACACATTTCATACCCTGCTTTTCGTACGGCTCCTGTGCAATTGAACGACGCGGCTGCCGTGCCGGTTTGTTTCCCCCTGTAAGGCGAGTTCATGACGCTCTCGCCGTCGTCGTCGTCACTCACCGCAGTTGTTAGCGACATTCTGTCGTCGTCCGACATCTGAATCGGGCGTGAAAAGAATAGATTGAATGGAAATGGAACAATAATTTCACCATTATTATTATGCGAATTCATCACGGGATGTATTTGGGCCGGGTGATTGTAATTGGGGCGTTTCACGTATTATGGTCGACCGTGGTAGAAAAGTGACACTTGAAATGTTTTAAATGACACGGCGCATTAACTCTCGCCCTGGTTTTCTCAGTTTAAAATAAAATTGAAAACCCGTTCCAATTAAGCTTCCGGAAAAATTGCTTTGGTAACAAATGGAACGCTTTCGCTGCCAACCTCCGTGAAAATGAAATTGTATTCGCAGGACAGATTTTTCTTTGGAGCAATACCCGGGGAAAATGTAGTTTCCCTGTATTGGATTTCATCCATAATCCAAACGTACTGACATAGAGAAAAGAAGACACTGAAATATTCGTTAGGTGATGAAAAATTTGCCACGGAACTTTTCATAAGAACAGCAGAGTGAATAAAGTGAGAAAAAGTTCGTGAACACGGATTTTCCGAGATTAAAAGTTGGACGTTTGGAAACGATTCATGGTGATTATTATATTACAAGGGAGCTTGGGAAAAAAGTTTCGTGGAACGAGGAATTTTGACGTGAGAGAATTAAGAGTAAAGAACGAATCGTACAAAGTGTCTAGAGACGAAACATCCACGAGAAAAATGTGCTCGTAAAGTGGCGTGTATGAAGGGTTGAAACATCAAAAATTTTTTCACAGAGTGTCGGTATACTACAGTGCTTCGCAAACAATTTGTCCATCAATCACATTCTCCATCTAGATAGAACCATCACGAGGAAAAATGCAAAAGTTACCATTTCGCGAAAAGGTCTTTTTATCCGTTGGGTCAAGTGAAATGTCAATCTTATCTGTGTCGGCGATGAGTTAGATTTCAGTCTATCAAATCATTTGGCAGAACACTGCTACGATAATTACAGTACCTCCTGAATGTTACCCCTGTTTCCTCCTATTAAACAAAATCAATACTTAATCTCTCGTCACGACTCAAATGTCATCTTTTTTTTATCAATTAATTTTCCAAGTACCTAGAACTTTTCTATTTTTAGCTTTTTTCATCCTTGCAATTACTTGTCGCTGGATGATGGAAAAAAAATCGATTTCGTATTGTAATCCAACTACCAAACAATATCCGCAGGTGACGGTCGCCGAATCTAATTGTCAAAACGCCCGATTCATCCCCAACGCGAATTTTCGCTCGTTGGCATGAAAAATCTCCCGAAATAAAAAGTAATTTAAACAAGGCAGGATATTAAACATCAGTACGTCACCGACATCCGAATGACCCAAATGCTATTTGATTGATAAATTGTGAAACGACGAGCATTTGACGTCCAAAAGCTATAAACTTTAATGAATGTTTCTCCGTATTGTCATTAAATGAAAGCAGCAGGCAATTCATTAGTCGAATCAATAACAATATTCATTATTACTTCCCACAAATGTCAAGACTAAAACGCACGACTCGAAAATTCGAAAAAGTCCATCGCGTATTGATATTTTTTCGCTTTTTCGTGCCAAATTGTTTCCTTCAACTTTGCCCTCCGCAAAGATCAACTTTCACGGCTGACAAAATAAACTTTTCGAAGCTTTGTACTTACGACTCTTCTGAGAAAGTCGGCATTGCACGCGTCAGCCGTCAGATGCGGGTGATAATGACAATAGCATCCTTCCTTCAGGAGCTTCATGTTCTTGCTGGCGGAGCCGTTAATCTTGAACATGATTTCTTTCCTCGCGTAACTCAACCCGTCGATGTACCTCTTGGCCCAAGTATTCAGGGCACAATTAAAAATCTTTAGCAATTTGCAGTAGTAGCCTTCCCCGACACCCTGATTCACCTTTTCCTGAACACTGCGACTGTTGAACCAGTACAATTTCCTCGTCTCGTTAAGACAAATAACACTGATCGTATGCTTCTTGCACAAACAGAAATACTTCTTGCAGCGCTTCCGGTGCAAAGTCTTGAGATTCGTGTATTTCGCCGGCTCCCTCGGATTTACCAGGTCCAAATATCTGCATACTTCACGCGTTCGCGGGCATTCTTGATCTACCATCGTTCGACGTTTAACTTGTCCCCTAGACCGTTTTGAAAGACCGAGCAGAGGTCGCTCGGAGAGGGAGGATTCAGGCTCTTCTTCTCCCCCTCGCCCCGTTGTCACTCCGGCTTCCTTTTAAATGTCTTATTATTTCGCGAGATGCCATTATTGTCTTTCAGAAGCGCTCAGGGCAGCCGAGAGCCTCCAAGGGACGGCCCCTCGACATCGAGTGAGAACCTCGCTCTCATTTATATCGATCCTCGGCAGCCTTTCTTTTTTTATTTTCAAAACCTCTTTACTCCGGAGTAAATAATAATTCGCTCTCCAGCTTCCGTCCTCTTTAAAGACACTTCACTTAATCCTTACCGTAATATCTCAGACTACATACAATTTGCGAAATCACAGTCACCTCGGCCGACCTGGAAAAATCGCCCCGCAATCTCTCCTGCGGCTATAAATCTCAACATTTTTTATAGATATATCTCTCCTTTTGTATACATATATATAGAATTATATTTTGGACGACAGTCAATTAAAAGCTTCAATTCCTCGTCGGAACGTCCCGCCTTTCGAGACTCCCCAGCAATTCCAGCGAGTAGTGATTTTTTCCATACATTCGCGCCATGTGCTCCGCGAGGACTGACAGAAGCGGTACAATGTCCCTCAGAATCCAGATCGTTAGCAGATACACCGTATAAAGAACAAACACCATTTGCGCCGTGCGCATCGCAATTCGTAACGCGGGTTAATCTCGGATCTCTCGCGCTCTTTCGCAAAGTTCAATTAATTATTCGCTAGATCACTTCGAAACACCATAAAATCTCTATAGTCCAGAGTAGAAAAATAACACGCATCTTTTATCACAAACATCGACGTAACCGCGCATTCAATATACGTAAGGCATCGATCACAATCCCCAAAATTCACCGGCGTAATAATCGCGTAAGCCTCGAAGAACGATAAAGACCGAGTCGATGAAAATCATCTTTGGAATCACCTGCGAGTACCGCGATGTTATCAAGATAGGGCTCTTGGCGGTCGTAACATCATTCCCGAAAGTTGACGATCTTCCAGCGACCCGGGAATAGTGTCTTTCTTGGCAGCGCTCAAAGTGTCACTCGCGTTTTCCACTTCAGTGGCGTCTATGCCAAGTCGTCCTTTTTGACAGGTCGGACCTCGTTAATGGCACGTGTTGCATTTCCATATCGAAGCGAGGTCGAGGCGACGTTTCGTGTACTGGATTACGCGAGCCGTTATCGGCATATGTCATCATCTGACAGTTCCATCACCTGTTTACATTATTTTGTACATGGCTAGTGTCTATGTGAACACAGAAAGTTGAAAGTTGATATCTCGTTTTTCCTTTCGCTCCCTTTGATTTCGGGCTACGTTTGTTTGACGAGGAAACGAGAATGACCGTTCGCGCTGTCCGAGCCAGCCTTCGAAAAGTACATGGTTTCCCGAGCGGCGCGGTGCTTTTGCCGAGTCTACAGCGTCAAACGTGTTTCGCTTCAGACTGCTGGAGAACAGGGAAGAGAAGCTTGCTTTGCGTAGGGAATCAATACCTGGTTCTTGCACGGTTTGGGGTGGTCTGTCGGGGGGAGTGGGAGTCGGTGAAACGGGAGTGGGGTCAACGGAGGAGGCTGGAGTGGGGCTGAGAGTTGCCGCCGCCGCTGCTGATGGTACCCAATGCGTTTTTCTGTCGCCACCGTATCTTTCTCCTCTTCCACCGCTTCCCTGACCCCCATTCTTCTTTCTTTGATAACGTGACCACTTGAAAATTAGTGAACAGCGTCCAAGAAAAAAGAGGAGTGGCTTTTTTTTGCATGCATTAAGGTCATTTCGTTACGCCAAAGAGGGTCTTTATTATGAAACATTTCGGTTTCAATTCGATCCCCGACTTTTGCCGGGAAAATTGCATTTTTTTCCTTCTAATTGTAGATAAAAGTGTCACTTTTGTTATCTTCGTTATATAAAATGGAACGTAATCACGTGAATACGCGTGGGTTGCGAGGTTTCGTTACGAAACTCTATCCGAGGAAACGCATTGAACACACATTCGAAATTCAGCGTCGGGTTAGGTGGAAAAAATTGCATATCGAAATACGTAAACGCGCCTTATTCCATGTCATATCTGGCACGTGATAAATAGAAATTGCCAATGCCCTAGCGAAATGATTCCCTACACGCGACGCGTTCGGGATCCGGAGTGTAAGTGATAGAGGCAAATGTGTGATGGATTCGATTCGAGTCTTTTTCCCTTTTTTCGCCACCGATGCGACAAGAAGCAAATTTTTGGGAATCCACACGAAATATAACTTTTCTTCGCCAAGAGTCAATGCCCTATCGGAAGGTTTTTCGATTTCTAAATCGTCTTGTACGAGCATTTGTTATTTGTAAACTGCGGTTGCAAACGCGCGCTTCCGCGAAGCGTTCGAAATAATAAATTATTCCCGTGTATTTCTGGCCACTGTGAATATGTTCGAGTCGTCGCGGTTCTTTTCGGGAAAGCATTATTTTTTACGACCCTCGCCATTGAAATGCCGCAAGCTGATATATTGCCATATTTTCTTGCCGATACGTTTGACCGCATATGCAGATGCATTCTGCGGTGTAACCCTATCAAAGTAATTTCAATCCAGATAATTCGCATTCGCGCTGCATTTCCGCTCTTCGTTTATTACCATTTCTCGAATAAACACGCTCTGCATTTGTATTTTTTTAATTTCGACGCTTTAATTACCACCGCTCATAATTACAGTTTCCAGAAACGCCGAGCTTTTATTTTAGTTCTTCGCGTAATACACTTCCTACACTCTATGTTACGTTATACTTTCTTTTTTCGTGAAATAAAGATCACGGAAGTCATTTTTGGAGCTCCCAACTTTTTAAAACACGGCTCTTCCGAGGCACCTCTCAGAGATGTTTCGAGTACGCGTTTCAGCTTGAAACGATGTACCCTGGATTCCAACAAAGTCCCCTTTTTTCCAGCGGCAAAAATTGTGATACAGTCGAAAGAATTTCGCGATTGAAACTCGACGTTTCAGTTACAAAGAATGCTTTCCAGAGCGCTGCGTAATAATTTTTCCCAGCGGCAATATTGTTTGGTGTTTAGCGTGCGATGTCAGAAGAAGCGAGAATTCATTGCCTTTCATTACACTCGTGCGGAAAACAAATGCGTCGGGCGCCATTCAGGTTTCCTTCAATGTATATGAAAAAAAAGAGCAAAGTTACCGAGCGTGGCGAAGAAAACTGCTCGAGTCTTCAAAGCTGCTTTATTCTTTGAAGAGTAATGCACTAACAGTCGGCTCCGCATGTGCAAGCCTTTCCCTGTAAATGGCGATAAATTTCACACACGAGTCCCGCTGGTTCGTGTTCGCGGGCGGTTCCACTCGTAAGTATGTAAACGTAAATATGTCGGGCGCATCCAGCACGTAATTGAAATATTTGCAAAGCTTCCTTTTATTCCATGCGTGGATGAGAATCCATAGAAAAACGTTTGCAAACTTGATTGAACGAGTCAGGTTTCAAACACGAGAAATCTTTCCGTACTTTTTGCCCGCAATTTCCGCGGGAGTTAACGTTGACATACTTTCATTCTAGTTTTTCCGCCGAATAAAATCAAAAACTGCTTCGCGGTTGTCGTAAAAATTCCGTTTTTAATAAATTCCGGGTTTTCGTTGCTCATCGATCGATATTTTTCATGACAACGCGGATTCAAGGGCTCGTGACTGAAGATGAGAAACCTCCATTCTCCACTTTTCAGCGTCCTTTACGAATGCAAATTTAAACGCTCTTCAAAACCTGCATAAAAATTTTCCGCGCGCATTACCCGTACAAATTCGAAAGAACATGAATAGTTCTGTACGTACGACAAAGTTCACTTACCTCGGAATCGATTTTCTAGCATTACTTGTATCAAAGACATACTCTGTCACGAATCAAGAAGCACAAAGGGTTTTGTTTTCGGAATAAACAAGCTCGAAAATGCTCTCCCGGGATCTGCTGCGTTTAAGGAGACGAACGAAGATGAAACGTTTTTGTATCGCGAAGCGCATTATTATTCATGAAGCCGTACAATTTTCGGTACGACCATAATACGGGAATATGTAAATTATTGTGAGCCGGGTAATGTAAGCGTGAGCTTCGGTGTGCACTTGTGCTCTGGACTTTGAAATCGAGGCGATAAGGTCAACAGCGACTGGGTCGACTTACCTCGGAAGACGTCAAGTAGCAAAGCCTCGAGTCTGTGCTTTCCAAAGAGGGTTGTTGCACGATTCCGTAGCGACTTTCTCTATCCGACATGTAGTCCGACCTAACGCTGTCTTGCCTGTCGAACGTGCCCCTGCAACACGTTACGAGATCGCGTTTATTGAGACGAAACGTGAAAAAATGAAAGCGCTTTTAAAGCCGCTCCGTTAAGGATCATTTCGAAAAGCGAGTTTTCACGAATGAACAATTTATCGTGCAGGTCTTTTTCAACGATTCCCGTTTGTATTTGAAAACGTGGTAAATGCGAGAGCGAAAAGAGCATTGCAACGGTACAATGGCGATGGGAAACAAAGAAGAAACAATGCGCGTGCCAACGGAGATATCCGATCTCGAGAGAAAACTTGACTTTTCTACATATTTGTACACGTGTCTGAGCAGAGACGTTGTATGACTTTGGATTAATACGCATGGTGTAAGCTTTCAAAGCCTCTTTGTTATCTGGAATTCAAGGTTTGTTGTCTGGATGTTTTCTTTTCGAAAGAACCATTTTCTTGCTTTTCCAGGGTCCTACATTCGCGTTTAATTCTACGACCCGGAAATAAACGCATTGAAAAATTTACTTTGACGTCGCTTCTGGATTTACCTTTGTTCCAACGAGTCGGTCCTGTTGGATTTGTAACCGCTGTCGTTGAGGCTGCCTTCGTGTCTCAAGGAAGGCAAGGAATCCCAAGGCGATTCTCTCTTGTAAGTCGCGTACCCTGGGGGTACGGAGCTGGATGCTGCGGAGCCAAGAGTCGAACTTCCGGATTGCCAGCCGTCCGAATATCGGAACCACTGGGCTCGCGCTGATTCGCCAATGCAACTCGCGCATCTTGAAAATCATTCCATTTCTAGTTATGTACCAATAGTTTTTTAAACAATTGTGAGAAACAAATGGAACAATGGAAATATATAGTCCATTTTCCAAGAGATGATCAAATCTATGATCATATAAAAATCATATTCGAATCGCATCAAAATGATGGAACGAAAAGAGAAATGCGATTTACCTCGAATTATAATCGCTCATGTATCCCCTGTCTCGATCCGCGTTTCGCTCCCGTTTCTCGCGAATAAGTTCGTTGCGATCGCTGTAATAACCGTCTCGTTCCTTGCTGTTCTGCCTCTCGGTGCAGTAGCGATACGAGAGCGGCAGAGTCGAAGACTTGTTGTTGTTCGCGTTAGAACCTACGGTCGGAAGAGGGTAACCTGAATCCTCGTCAATCTCTTTCGTTCTGCCCATTACTCTCAATGAAGGTGCATAGCGATTATTTCTTAAAGGCATTGCTAGGCTAATATCTTGGCACTTACGCCTGCGCGATGCATGCGGTGTACGTTGAACATTAATGGGTATGTTTTCCGCAAATTCTGCAAAGTGAAAGATGTATGAATGAATGCTTGAATTCTCGCTTTCTCGTCCTCCAATCCGATTGGAAATGGATCGATCCAAAGGTCACAGATCATAGATCATTAAATTCCTCGAGGAACAGATAAGAATAAGTAGCAGACTTTGTATTAGAGATGGAAGAGGACATTGGAAGCTATTAAAAGTTCATGATCATCTTTGAAACTCTTTCCTAAGCGTTTAAGCGGATGAAACGTTTCCAAGAGCCAAGTCAATGTTGATCTAATGAATGAGATATTCAATGAAATATGAACGTATGATACTTTCGATTACTCGTCGAACCGATGAAAAACCATCACGATTCTTTATCGGGGGATTGGAAATTGCTGGGAAATTGATTACTCCGTGTACATCTGAAATCGAATCAAACTTTTGCGAATTTCCCAGAAGTGACCAATCGTTGACCCTTTCCAATACGTGAAATTATTCTTGGACACAACGTACCTAAATTCTCCATGCTCTGAGTGAGAAGCGCTTCGAATGTATGCAAGCTATAGCTCTCAGCGTCCATCCCTTTGGCCAGGGTATTTCGCAAATGCATTTCGTATTCGAGCAAAAGCCGGCTAGTCGGACTACCTGGTGTTGACGCGGACTGAACGTTGTTTTGCTGTTGCTGCTGATAGCCCTGATGAACGCCGTTGCAACGTCGCGAATTGCAGTGTCCCGGCTGCTGTTCCATGTCCGAATTACCGTTCGACGAGCTCGGAGTCGTCGCGTAGCATTGGTTGTCGAAGATCACATTGTCCGATGGCGGGGACATGTCACCTGTGCACCGAGTACGATCCAAATCTAAGTACATCCTGCCTCTGCCGCCTAAGACAGACAGGCTACGTGCAGAACTTGGAAATGCGGTGCTCTCGAAAGTGGATGTCGGTGCGAGCCAACATTTCGCTTCGATTAGATTTCAGTGAAATGTTTTTATGGAAGATTGATCGTGAAATTTGTTGGAGGAGAGTTCGTTGTGTCCAATATCGATCATAAGATTGTTCGTGATTTGAAACATGTTTCGAGGAGAAAAATATTGTCGGTAATGTAGAACGTGTGCAGAAAAAGTTTGATGTTGAATAGTATTGTACGTTCTTGCGATGAATTAAGCATGATCAACTCGAACCCGAATGAAAACAACTTCATGACTCGTTAATGATTTATAGAAATGATGCGTAAAGTTGCATTGATCAGTCGTGCAAGAAAAACAAGTCTAAGTTCTGATTTCCTACTTTTCGTAGTCTCAAAATTGTAACGCTTACTCTATTCAATCTACATTAACCAGGATCCGGAAATCCTGATTGATTGTTTATCATCTTTATTCTAATTCTTCCAAACACAGCAATCATTTCTGTCTAACTTCTCTCATCTACAACTGTTTATCTGAGATCAAGCAAAACCCATAAAATCCATCAAATTTCAACATCTTTTTCTATGAACAAAGAGCAGTAGTCACCAGCGTATTGACGCGCCATCTCGTGGGCGCTTCTGGAAGTCTGGAATTTGTTGTTGTAGGCCGCTCTGTAGGGATGCGCGTAATTCTCGTTTTCTGCTTCCGAAGTGACGTATCTCTGGTTGTTATTGCTGGGATGATAATGATAGCTATGACTGTACCGCTTGCGCGTCATTTCAGGCGACGTCACCGGGCTATCGATGCTCGACATCGGTTTCAGCATCCTCTTCAACGTGTTCGAGTCCAAATTGATGCCCCCATTCTGAGCGTTCTCGATCCTCATGTCGTCAGTGCTCTTGCTCTTGGACTTGCGGCTATGATTGTTATTAACAATGTTGAAGATGTTGCCGTTCTGAAGCTCCGTGTAATCGGCGGATTTTGTATGATGGAGCTGCTCTTTGCGGTGGCTCTTGTTCTGTAAGGTACCACCTGCTTGAGTGCCTTCCGATTTCAGCGTTTCACGCTCGTTTCCGTTTTGCTGAGTCGAACTGTCGTGGCTTTGCTTCTGCGGCTTCTTTGGCGATATCGTCGACAGCTTTTCCTCGGGGCTGTCGATCTGAAATTTAGCACTGCATTAGTACTGAAGAACGAATCTAAATCTGAATTATACCTAATCAAATTCAACCAAGCTGATTCGTCTAGTTTTTCTCAACCGTTTCCTACGTGTCTATTATAGTTTTTAAATTATTAGAAACTAACTTCTGTTTTGGATAAGTATAATCAGGTAGGTACAATATTTATAAATAATTTTTTTCCAACACAAAAAACTGGATATTTTAGGCCTGATTAGGTATGATCAAGTTCATCATTTTTATGAAAGAGAAATGATGAATTAAACTTGATCATACCTGATTATGTCTAATCAAGTCTAATCAGGTCAAACTAGGCCTGATCAGACATGAATTTTGTACTTAATTAATCAGTCTGTCGAACTACATTTCCGTTAAAATGCAATGAATTCATGTGATGATTTGAGTTAAATATCTGTTTCGAATTGACATGATCAAGTGTGATCAGATAGGTACAAAATCCAGACCTAAATCATTCAATCCCAGATGAAAAGAAAAAGTTTCGATACCTGGGAACCGACAGTTGCTGTAGTAGCTGTTCCAATAGCAACGTTCGCCGTTTTCGGGGTCGTTTGACAAGTCTCGTTCTGCTGCTTGTCTTTCTGCCTGAACGAGTCTCTCTTATCCTTCCCAAGAACCATGTTTGTATTATTGACGTTGTCGTAAAGGGAAGCACTGGATGTGGCCGACGTAATCTTGTCTCTTCCACTGCCCGGTGTGTCCATTTCAGTAGATCTTGCCATAGTTCGCGGCAGAGTAGACGGACCTGCATTTAAAAGCAAGCAACTTAATTCTTGCAAGCGCGATAAAAGAACTCGTAATCATATAAGAAAACAAGTCGTTACCGCAGCTGTTCCGATAACGCGCGTCTTGATTTCGGAGCTTTGCAAATTGTTCTGGCGTCATGCATGTGCACTGCGGCTCCCGGGACCTACTTGGCGACGCCGGAGTCGATACAGGCTTTCTTCTCGTTTTAATCTTTTGCTTGTTAGGCGGTTCCAGTTTCAGCGAATACGAAGACGAGGCCTTTCTCGAAATCTTGAACGACGGTGACTACAAGTGTTGTGAGAAGACACATGCGCATTTTGTAAATAAAAATATAAACCGAAACAACAAAAGGCAAAAATAGCGTTAAAGCTTGCCGAAAGGAGTGAAAACTTACGCAACATTCTCGGAATTGTTTAGCGTCGATTGGCGAGGTGAAGTTCAAGCCCCAGGTGTCGTTCGTCATCGGGTCTTTCCAGTATACGAAACATTCCGAAGCTTGGCCGATTCGCGTTCCTGGGGATTTCGAGGGATGAAGTTTATTCAAGATCAGGGCTTGCGTTTGAATGTTGGAAAGTAATTAACCTGGTTGCACGAGTCGCACGTCTAAAATCTTATCGACTTGACTGTTGTAAGCGGTGATATGAAAGACGCATTCGGGCGAGTCTTGGACACAAGTGATATTGACGGGTACAAGGTCCTCCGAGACTTGCTGCCACTTCACTGTCCCAGCTCCGCTGGCACTTACATGGAAAACTTCGGCCCAGAGTCTGAAATGACTTAAGTCTCAAGCTTCCGAAATGGGGATAATTCACGCGGTAAACAGTTTAGAGAAATTTCAGAGTTTGGCTGCAACTGTAGATAGCTACTACTGTGCAAAGCGGGATGTAGAAGTGAAGTGAGATTAGTAATCCTTCCGGCAAGAAAAATCGATGAAATATTTTTATCGAATCATCGCTACGCTGGAGAGAAATATTCCTCGTAGTCTCGATAAAGCGAGTGAAAGATTTCATGTCGTCATATCAAGTAAAAAGAAGTTTTATTCATTTTCCATTCTTACAATCTCCCGAGTTTTTCTTGCCGGCTTATTTTTCTTTGAAAAAAAAAAATGGGAGAAAGAAAAAACATGATCACTCATGCTGCAATATCGACGTAAATATAATCTCTTTTTACTGTCTGAAAAAAATTTGCTAGAGAACGGTATTTCCGTACAAAATTATGTATTAATATTTCGCTTTGGCGATGCTTGTACTGTATTTTTCTTGGCTCGTGTAATGCTTCGTTGTTTTATTCATTAAAGTTATCGATCGACGTTCTTTTTAATAAATTCGCCTTTTTTTCGTGACTTAAAATGTCAAGTATCTGGCTTTGAGAAAACGTTTGTTAATCTTTTATAAGTTGTAGTGATCCTGTGAAAGGTTTTTCGAGAAGGTGTGAAGGGTGACGAAAAAAGTGGGAAATGTTCGAGTGGTTGAATGACATGGTATGCGCACCTCTTCCTGTCTCTTAAGCTTCCGCACCTGATCAAGTGGCCGGTATCGCCTCTGCGCGCTCCGCCGCTTCCCATTCCAGGCCTGGTTCCAGGCTGCCATGGGGAATCCTCATAACGATACGCCTTTCTTATCAGAGGCGCGCAGCTGCAGGATAACTTGTTACCCATTTTACGTGAACCAGCGTATTTCTTTTCTCTCCCTCGTCTTTGCAGCGCGCTTTTCAAAATTACGCTCCTCTTCCCTTACAGTCTCTCCTCTTTATCACACGAAAATTCCGCTTGCTAATTAAAGTCTTTTGCTCTGCTGCTTTTGTCAGACTCTTCGTACTTTGACACGCTTGCGTTTGGCTTGGTTTTCGACCTTAATTTGGCACTGAATTTTTATCTCCTGGATCCTTTTTTATGTCGTTTTTCAATTGAGTGTTTGTCTTTGGTATTTTTTAGTTTCGGAAGCACTGGTTACTCAGCCGAAGTTTGAGACAAGTCTTTTTATTGTCACATCGTTGCCAGCAGTCTTGGCCGTCGGCATTTTAGTAACATGATTGCTGCGAACAGAAATGATGATTTAGCTGTTTACAGGAGAATTTTCCGGACGTTAAAATATGATATCGAACGAGTTCGCGAAGTCGCAAGAAAAATGGCCGTGTTATGATGGAAACGGAACGAAGGGAATCGTAATTAAAAGTATTTGGCGTAGACATTCGTGAGTAATTAGGTTCGGAAACTTGTCAGCGAACTCGGAGATTATTCCAGCAAGATTGACATGGCAATTCCGGGCTGGCTTTTGAAGAAAAACAGCGTGCCTGACCTAACTTTCCAATCCCAGCGTTGACAATGACGCTTTTATGATTCGCAGTTGCGGTAGATATTTTAGGACTCTTATCTATTCTAGTCGGAGGCGATTTTAATGGAGCATCGGAAAACGATTATTTGTTAAAAACTGATATCGAATATCTTCGTGTAGCCGTGTAATAGGACTAGCGTTTCAAGAATCGCGATGCTCGGATCTATTTCCAGGAGATAAAGTTTTCCTGGAAACGAATTACAGATTCCAGCCAAAGAAACGATGGGTTGAAACTTTAATTTGAAGTTGCAAAAACTCCAATAAAGATTCCTGAAGGTATCCAAAATGGAACGGTTTATTGTAGTTCTTCGATGACGTCAAAGCCACGTCAGAGTTTCGCTACTTCGTAGTTGTTTTCTTTTTTACTCTTTTCTTTTTAACTTTTCATTATGAAGAGAGTTCAAAGTTTTATACGCTGTCATTAATTCAGGACGATTTTTTACAGAGTAACAGTTGATAATTATTTACTGATAATATTTTTATCTTTGGGTCGGAAGTATTAAAAAACATTTTCAACTTGACAAACGCGAAAAGGATTAACCCTCTTGGAGTCTTCGGCTTCCAAGTGAAAATTACCTAGATATGACAGTGCAAAAGTGTACTGGGGTGTCAAAAGTTGTCTACTTCTCGAGCGCGAGAGGGTTAAGATGCGATGAAAACTTTGTAATTGCGTTCTTAAGACTCCGATGTAACGTGCTCAAACCAGTCGAGAAC
>JABFQM010001179.1:0-23708 GCA_022816865.1 Zelostemma sp. ZL-2020
CTACGACAACATGGGGCCAAGGGTCACGGCCACCGGCAGTTCAACTTTTTCCCTGACGGATCCGGATCTTCCGCTGTCGCCAATTGCTCAGCAAAGGCTCATACAGCCTCCCCCGGAGTTTGTTTCGCTCTAAGACTAAAGCTTTTTATCCGAGAAACTTGCGCTTGCGATGGAATTTGCCCGCGAGTCGATGATTTCACGGGATTCTTGGCGTTTATTCGCGAGGTGTATGAAAACATGGAGTTTGGGAAGTTTACAAACTTCTCGCGAGATAACAATGAAGTTGTTGGTCGAAGAGACTGGGTAATGTCTGAATCGCGAGTAGGTAAACGATCTAAATCAACTATGATTTCCATTGCGTAATGTGATTCCGGTTCGAGAGGTAATTTTTGGGGGGGATGGAACAGTTGGGATTTTCAGATTTTGGTATATGGGATTTCCATCTATGTTGAAAAGTCAGATCTAAGTCTTGATCAATTTAGACCCAGATTTGACCTGATTTAAACCTAAATTGAGCTGATGAATGGAATATAAAATCTGATCTAGATCAAATTGAGATCTCTGAGTCTGAATTGAGGCTGATATTGGGCAATCCTAATTTAGGCCCAGATTAGATCTTGACTAGACCTGATTCGAACCAAGTTCAGCTGATAAATGGAATATAAGATCTGATCTGGGCCTAATCTCCGTTGGGTCAAATTCAGAACAAAGAATTCTGACAAACGTAAAGGATGGAAATGCAAAAACAGTACGTTCTTCGCTCAATACCGTACTTTGTTTGCCTAAATTTCAATAGAGCAACAGATAAATTGCAACCATTCGAGTGGAGTCTTTTAATCTTGCCTGGAAAAGCAGAACAGTCTTCTGGGAATGGATCTCACTACAAATTCTCAGGATCAGCTATTTTACATTCGACATATAACGCACAAAACAAGGGTTTACCCACACACGAACATCAATATGATCCAGGGGCTTCCCATGGATTTCCATGCAGAAAGCCGCGGAATAACATTTATCCCAAACATACTTCGCAACGACACTTGTTTGGAGCAATTACCAATGTTTTAGAAACGGTTGATAAGTCTTTCATAAGGGATTAATACCGCTCCGCAAAAGCGGTGCGAATGCCGAGCATGTGAATCACACTCTCCTCTCGTTTGGTCAACCGACTAACGATCGTGGTGAGTTGACGCTTAATGAAGCTCTACGTGTCGTCTTGGTACGCGGCTGACTAACCGAGAGAGCATAGCACACCAGCGATAAACATACCAACAAATACACAGTACAAACTTTTCACGCGATGCTTTTTTCCAGTTTTCCATTACGAACAAAGTGCCAAAGGCCAAAATTCGACGTGCCAAAGTTAATGGGAAAAATAAAAGAGCTTGCGCATCCATTAGCGAATTAGGGACTTATTTATTATTCGTTTAATTTCGGACTCTATTTGTCTTCTCAATCAAGCTTAATACAATTTGTCTCAAAGGTGCGTTTATTCTCCGTTGTAATGACTAGCGAAAAGTTAACCGGGCTCGTTCATTCTCATTAGCGTTCTAATTTAACTTTTTTTCGCGCACATTTATTTTCCAGTATGTATCGAAGCGACTCGGAAAAATATATACATTTTCGTTCCGTTGTCGATCTAATTCAATGTGATTAAAGGTCTTCACGGTTCTTTATCTAACGGACAATGCGCTATCTAGGCGGAAGTAGATTAACTAGGGACTAATGCAGACTGGACAAATAAAGTAAATGAGGAAAAGTAACAATGGAAGGACGAGAATTCCGGTTCTTTTTCTTCCTCCGTAGGGAGGCGACCAGAATGAACAGTTTTAAATACTTCGCTATGAATTTCACGGCGCTCATTTTAATATTTATTATGAAAAAGGAGAAAAGTCCCGGGTACTTTTTGTACCATTTTCCTCGGCGCGTGAAGAGGATACCTTATTCGAGTCGGATCGATTCATGAAGGAGACACTGCGGGTTAAACGGAAAAATAAACTACTGATCTCGGGGTTCGAAGTCACAGAAGTCTCGGATTCTCGAATCAATTGAATCAACGGCGAGACTTATTTTGCGCTTCGGATAAAAATATTTTGTACACGATCGAATGAGTCGAGGAAGCTTCGAAACGTCTTTGCCAAATAAAGCCGCGAAATAACCGTCAATTGACCATTTCGTAATCGCATTTCGCAACTGCCAAATTTTCTTTATTTACCGGATTTTTTTCGCGGTTAATCGCAGGGGAATTCGGAACGGGAAAATACGAATTCATCGTATTTTCATCAGGGGACTGCAGCTGCCGACTTTAATCAAACTAATTTGATTGACTGAGAGCGACATGAAGGTTTTCAATGTTGGACTGATTTTTGGTTTGCGAGTTACGTGGGCAAATTCCTTCTCTTTCGCGAGGTGAAAACGCGTTCTAGAAAGCCTACATTATGCGGGAATACCAGGATTGTTTTTCGATAAGTGTAATACTTTTTCTACTTTTTATGTATAAAAAATTAACCAAATTACATATTACCGAGTGTAACGTGCGTGTTCCCTTCTAATGTAATGCTTAGCCGATTTAGCTTTTCCTGACATTCGAGTGTCGAAGTGATTTATACGCTACTCCGAATAATGTACCAAGGCTGTTCGATCAATCGACCGACCTTTTACATTACTTCTTCAATCAATTGATTGAAATGCGTTCGTTTCATTCCGAAATGTTTTTAATGGCAAATTCAAAGTGTCAATTAATCGAGCAGCCCTATAATTTATCATTCATAATAAAATAATGTATGAAATATTGTCGAGAGCCTGCAACATTCCTTTGGATGTCAAGTTACGTGAGATGTAATAAATTTTATACTCCTTACACTGTTGTGAATATGCCTTCGAAATTGTGATGTACCAAGACTCGAGAATTTTATCCCCAAGTCATCGTTCTCAATGAATAATTGTTGTCGCTCGTTAAAAGCGAAAAGTTGCTCGGTATCTTTACTCTATCGAAGAAAACATTCTGTTGACTCGTTAAATAAACGCAATTTATAGACAAATAATGTTTCATGCGTGAAACCGTTTTGGTAGGGTACTGTTTATCTTGAAAAATATTTTAAAAGCTCTCAAGCCATTTCTTGGAGTGAAATCCCGCTCTTTTTTTAGAGTCCAAAACTCAATCCGATCGAATTGGGATTGGACATGTAGCAATATGACATCTGGTGACGCGAACGGGAACTATTCCAAATCCACGGTTTATATTATAATTGGCCATAAAAGGGCCAATTTTGTCGGAAAAAGGATTTTCCAAGTGAATGCTCCTTGATTGCAAGTCGAAAGACGTTCGAAAAAGGAGTGTAAATGCGCTAAATTGTTGAATAATCAATAAAAAAAGATTGATATGGGTAATGGCGGATTCGGAACTTGATGGCACTAAACGCGCCAAATTTGAAATTTTCACGACAAAATTTGTCATAAAATCAGCCTCGAAATTTCTTTTTCATGATAAAACTTTATATTGTGAGAACATAGCATGAGAAAAATTTTTGCAAGTTTGTACTAACCCATCGAAATTTGCTTGAAAACATATACGGAATTACTGAAAATCAATTAAAAAGCAGTTATTTAATGATATAGATAGGGCAAATTTCACTCCCGGGTTGAGAAAGAACTGCCGAACGTATTGTATCGTCTGAAATTGTAGGATCAAGTCTTTGAAAGATTTGCTTCAGGCTTGCAGGTTAGATGTCATTTTTCTCATCGGCAAAATATTCAGCAAAGACAAAATTATGTGGCTATTGATATCAGGCCAACGATTTCGTGCGGTTTCTCGCTCAAATTCGATGTTTGTTGATAAAATCCACTTGATTTGACACATTGACTGCTCTGATTACTCGCTTTATTTTCAATTTTCCCGTATTCTATCATGCAAAACACGGTGGAAATACGTTCTCCTTCAATGCAATTTCTCTGAGACGGATTTGTACGGTTTCATTTACAGATTTTTCTCATTTTTCAAATTATATTTCGAAAAAAAACGATAACTTACACAAGCTATAATGAAAACTGTGGATTTGCGTCGACCATATTAAATTAGACCACGCCTCCATGTCAAATCCCAATTGGCGTAATTTCACTCCGGGAAATTTAAAGAGTGCAAAAATAAAAAATTGATCGTTCTATCACTGTTGTAGAAATGCCTCCCCAGTAAAATGAATGTTTTCCACACTGTTATAATTTAAAATGATGTAATCACGATGGGAATCGTGTAATCGTGATTCAAGGCCAATCGACTGCTGCAGCCTCTCAAAAGTACTTGGAAACGTTTCCGGTGATGAGCAAAATTGTAATCAGATTTACTAATCTGAGGACAATAATCGTAACCATTTAAAATCAAAAGATGATTCGCATCGAGACATAAACGCCCGCGGCTGAGGATCAAATACTCTTTTTGAAAAATCAAAAATTACTTTAAGAGATTCAAGATTCGTTTCCGAAAATCATCGAAATACGCAAAATGTACCCTGCTCATCGCAAACTTTATATCACTTAATAACCTCGAATTCGTTCGAAGTAATAAACGAAATACTAGCCCATCTTTCTTAGTGTTATACGACATCGTATTTATCGCCAAATTTTACAGCAAATAAACGTGCATCGAAATCATCAATTCCATTGCGTGTCGGAAACCACAATTCGTATTCCATTTCAACATTTTCGGAAATTTACAGTGAACTCTCGCTTATTCCATGAGATTTTCGAGACGATTCGCATTGAAAACCTCGGAATAAAATCGCGTTTAATTTCGAAAGTCCCAAAATAAGCGAGAGTTAATTGTAGAAATGATCGAAAACCTCTCAGAGTTTGATGCATGACTTCCAAGGAAAGTGAAATGTAAATTTAAAAAAAGAATACGATAAACGAAGGAAGCGTTGAGCGTAAAAATAATAAAACGAACCCTATATATTTTACATATATTATTTACGCGGAGAATTTTATACTCGTCTGTCCCTTTGACTGATACGATCCATTTGTCCCAAATGTCCGTCTGTCCGCTTTTTCTGAGCGATAAAAGCGCTACTGAGTGTGTGATAAATAATTTTTAGGCGCCAAAGTCAAACCCCCCGCGAGAAAACGTGTACATATTTCGTATATAAAAACAATTCTTTGTCATTAAACTAGAGCGACTGAGGATTAGAGAGATCGAGGAAAATAATATATCTTTCACTTCTTGAAACCCCGTATCACTAGTTTGTTAAACTTACCTGGTGTACATATTTGTTACATTACATATACAAAATAGTCTAATTTAAAGAAAAAAATGAAATGGCGGGCGCCCGCAAGAGCGCGCGTGAATTGGAAAAACACATACATTGATACTCATTATGAACGCTTTGTCAATTAATAAAAGGATTGAATTTTACCGGAGCGCTTCTTGATTTATTTCCCCATGAAGAAATTCCTCTGATAACCGGTTAGTCGGCGCTGACGATGAAAAATGTTACGGGAAATGAAAAATGTTACGTGACTTTGCGAAAAAATGCTCCGCACACTTCGCGCGCGACGCGTGATAATTTGCTCGCGAGGAACGCACGTCATTGGTAGCGTGGAATTCCTGGAGAGGGCGCTGCTTTCGTGTACTTTCAATTTGGAATAACACAATACACAACCAATATTTTGAAAAGTTGTATTTCAAAAATAAATCGCAATCGCGTTCGAAAACGAAAAACTGAACTTTGATATGTAACAAACTTAAAACTTTCGTTAAAAAATAAATGTCATCTCTGCTTTACTTTGGGTTTCGCCACCAGATGGCGCTGCGACAACTTCGCCCCGCCAATTTGAAATCACGAAAAAGATCGATAAAATAATCGGCGATTAATTAATTTCCCGACGAAAGCACGCTATTCATTTCTCTTAAAAATCTCTCGCAGCTTTTCGAATTAAAAATGGTTAATTAAAATTCTCTAATCAAACCATTATGCGGAACAAATAAACTCGAGGCAAAAGCTGAGTTAATTAACTTTATTTTTCATTACGGTAACAATTATCGCAATGTCGCATTTGCCGCGCAGAGAAATACGCAACATTTCGTACATCGAATCAAAGACCAAACTTATAACAACAAACGCGAAACAACAAAACCAATTTGTAACAGCGAGAAAGTTTTCCATCGTTACGCGAAGCGCTTTGGCGCAGAGAAAACGTTACATTTTTTTCTCGCTTTTTACGTTTGAAGCAAACTTGGAACTATAGTTTCTACTTTGGTCGTCGGTTTAAGTGCGCGAGCCGTTCAACCTTTTACGTTTTCTATCTTACGCGGTATATTCTCTCAATCCCTTTCTTTCAGCGTCGAAATCCGCGGTCTCCATCTCGTAGGAAGCCCCGAAGTCGAAGTCCTCGTTCGATTGAACGCCGCTGATTCTTTTGAAATTGAAATCCAACGCCGGAAGATCGGCTCTGCCTATTCTCGGCTTGCTCAATATTCCTACGGTACGCGCCGGCCTGACGCAAATTATGCCGCTTCTTCTGCCGACTCGGGGCACTTTTACTAATCCAGTAGCTCGTCGATCATTTTTTATTTTGTGTCCATCTAGAAATGACGCTCGAATAAATCTCAGGCCACGTAATCGAAAAAGAGAAAAAGCAATTGGCGAGCAATTTTCAATCAGGGCTGAAAATCGTATTTTGAGACTCGCGCTATTGATTCCGGGACGAAACATTTTTCATTTCCACCTCTCGCATCGATTTTATAATTTAACGGCGTAAATAGACTTCTCATCAGTTCCAGTAATCTGGGTCATCGAAAATGATGAATGTTTCGGAATGCAATTTTGCGAAGGCGCAATATTTGTGATGCATCGCTTCTGTAATTATTCCACTTCGTATTATGGACATTTTTTTCACCCGTAATTGGGTCTTTCGATTACAAATTATCGATTAATTAACGTCTCAAGTTTACAACTCGTGTTTCATGGAGTAGCAAGTCCGCTCCTCGGTAATTACACTCTTCGATTTTTAGTCCCTTAGAAAATTACACTCCGTCTTCGATAAATACAACAATTCACTCGAAAAGTGCACCTCTGGCGAATCGAAACGAAAAAGAAAAAAATTGCAAATCAAATCGTGCTTTCATTTCCGGCGCAACGGCAATTCCAAGTAGTAAAAGCCGCTCACGGTCAGACACGGGGAAAAGCGAAACTTTCGATTCGCCGTCGTAATTAACGTGAATTACATAACGCAAAAGTTCGAGTTCCGCTCGGGAAAGCACGTCCCGGACATTTTCTCGAAACAAACTGTGTAACTTGGATCCTACTTACAGGCCAAAAAATCCGTACAGAGCAAAACGAGGAGCAGAAAGAAAAGATCTTTCATTTCAAAGTTTGCCGATTAGAATGTGAAAATAAAGAAGCAGCTGCGGCGCTTTGGAATCGAGAACGACAACGTTACTGAGTAGCGTTGTCTTCCGGGCTTCTGATTTTATACCTTCTGCCTTTGACGATGGAGAAGACTATAATTTCCCTCTCCATCATCCCTCGTCTGTATAAGCGTCAAACGCATGCTACCCACTCTGATGGACCAATAAACGAATGCGGGCATCCCTCGTACCGTTCTACATTTCCATTATATTTAAATCAAAAGAAACGTCTGTTTGAATCTCGGCGGGTCGTTGGCTTTTACACGGGATCGATTTGCCGCTCAAATATTGCGCCGCGAATATTAAAAACTTCCCCAAAACTGCCGGGTACGACGATTTTACAGCGACATATAAGTTTTATCAAGTAAAACGACGGTTATAAAGTGAAATTGCTTCGGAAATTTCGGGCGCCGAAGATTCATAACGTAAAAGGAAGTTACGCGAGACAATGTTTTACAATCTTTTACAGTTCATCTCGGCTCGAGTCGCGTTGTGAAATTTTTAAAATCCAGCATTGTTTGGTGACACGGTTCTATTTTCGTCTCGACGAGAAGATTAATTTGACTACGGCGCAAGATAAAGATCGCTGATGAACATTTCATTTACATGCACGAGTTTTCGAGATTCTTCGATTTACATACAAAAGACGCAATTTTGTCATCCCTTCGATTTACAAGTTGTAAAAATCTAAATTTATCCTTCGTGACTCGTTCTCTTTTTCACGCAACGTTAATTATAACGGTAAAAAGTTAACGCCATCCGATGGAAAACTAATTAACAATCGTTCAACGGTTCGACGATTAACAAAAAGCGATACGTTTTTTAGTAAGTTCGTATTGAAATTCGAGTACAAAGCTTCAGTAATTGACAATTGATTTCGCACTTTTTATTATGTTCAGCTCGATTCAGGAAGCAGATTTTCCACGACGAGCCTGTACATCTCCCAATTATTTTTCGACAAAACGCCGATTTTCCTACTCGCCTCCTCGTGCTTCCTCAGAATGGTTTCGGAGTCCTCGTCGGTCCCGCGATCTCCCGCGTTCTCTCGCGCTAGAATTTCCGAGCGCCGCAGCAGCTTGTCTGCGTCGTCCGCTACAGTCTCCAAAAGCTTCTCGGCATTTTCCTCCGAACTCCAATGCAGCGCCCCGACCAGCAAACTCGGCTTGAATTTCCCCGAGCCGTAATTCTCAAAAGCTTTCCCGAAAAACGCCGCGGTGATCGGGCCCTTGTGCTGTATGGTCCTGGCGACGACGCCGGTCGCGATGTCCCAAACGCAGACGCAGCCCTGGTTGTCCCCGGAAACCAGCTGCAAACAATCCATGGAAACCGAGAGGGAAACGACGCCGCCTCGGTGCGGCGACTGGAAAATACGCTGCGAATCTTTGGTGACGTAATGTTCCCTGTCCCGAGGAGGATTCCGGAGATCGATCATCCTGACTTTGCCGGTAACGGAGCCGACGAAGACGCTGTTCTCCAGCGCGTCCATGCAAACTGCGGTGAGCGCCTCGTCGAAAACCAGAGACGCGAGCAAGGTCCCGGAGCTGGCGTCAAAGATTTTCAGAGTTTTATCTAGGGAGACGGAGCAGAGCATTGCGTGGTTGCCGAAACTGCCGAAGCAAATGTCCTTGACTGGCCGCGAGTGGTTGGAAAAGGCATGGAGCGGTTTCGAACAGTCCACGGAAATTAAAGTTGAGTCTTTGATGACGCTGTGAGAAAGGGACCAGACCAGGACGAGGTTGTCTTCTCCAGCGCTAGCGAAGCAGGAACCATCGGCGCTGAAAGAAATGCAGGTTATAGTTTGGTAGTGGCCGCTGAGGGTTTTGAGCAGCCGGCCGTTGCAAATTTGCCAGACGTAGAGTTTCTCGTTGATCCCTGCAACGGCGAAGGAACCATTTGGGGAACAGGCCAGGGCAGAGACTTTTCCCGGGGTCGAGAGTCGGAGATTCGGGATCGGCGTTTGGCCTTTTAAAGGCCACAGGTGCAGCCGGGGTTTTGTCGAGTCAGCGCCGATCAAGTAACTGTCTTTTAGAATCTGTAAAAAAGAAAAACGGTTATAAATATTTTCAGTCCTGGGGTGTTTTGCGCAGTTTTTGGACCTGGATCGTATGGTGCGCTAGATTTGTTCCGGTGTGTTTGTAGTGGTTCATGAGGTTTCCAGTTTCTGGGTCGTAAACCGCCGCGCATCGGTCTCCCGAAACATCGCTGGTGATGATATATTCTCTGATCTTTATTGACATCTGACGAAAAAGGTTAAATTATTCGTTTTTGCGAAAAGAAAGGTTTTTGGTGTGAAATTTTGAAATTGCAATTCCAAAAATCGATCGTAAAAATGTGAAAAAGAGTCGTTTTTCGAAACTAAGTTTATGGAGTTGATTTTCAATTTAGGAACGTGAAATATTCATGAAACTGTGAAGAAATTAGAATATTCATAAATTTCGATTCAATTGATGATCCGTTGAAGAGATTGTCAACTTACTTTCGAAAAATTGTCGGTACCACGTGCTAGTATTGTTGTTATTTACACCGCGAAGCGAGGTTATGTTACCGCAGCCCTCGAAATTATTTCCTTGTGCGAATGTTTGGTTTACGTGGATTCCAATTGATCAAATCCGAACTTTTTTTCGAAATTTTGAGCTTTTTTCGTTAAAATCGTCGGTTTTTCAAAACACGAAAGAGCGCTCGATTGTCATATGAAAAGTGGTGGCAGCACTTATCAAGTAAGCTAACCATGTGACCAAATTGGCATTTAAATCGATTTAAAAATCCGCAATTATAAATTTGTTGAAATCAAAGATTAATAAAAGATATGGTAAAAAATTGAAGGGATTTCCTGGAAAAAATCATAATTATAACTTTGTAAATCGAGATTAGGAAAACTTTTTTTACAAAATTTCTTTATTCAAACAAGTATCCAGACCCATAAATATTATGGTCTTATCAACCAAACACATGAGAAAAGCTCCATTTTTCGCTCCAAATTTACTTTCATTGGACCCAACAGTACAATCTTTCCAACCAATCGCAAACAAGATACAAATGAGTCACTCAAAACATAAGAAAAAAAGCAATAAACGATTCCGAATCGGCAAATGCAAAAATGGGATAAGTCCAACGTTGAACGAATCGACTTGGTTCATTTTTGCATTCACAGATTCGAGCCAAAAACTAAACAATCTCAATTGCATCATCGCTGTGAATTTTATTCTACGCGAGTCAATTCAAACACTCGATCATTACGTTTCTTCGTCGTGAATTTCTGTTCAGAAATCATCGCTCGCAATCGCAGATTATACAAAATAGTGTAATGGTAGATACGAAAAATATAAATTCAATACAATTCCGCGGCTCGTTGCATGCGTTCCATGTACAGCGAGTAAAGGAGCTTGTTGTTCTCGTAATAAAAGGGGTTTTCGCTCGCGTCCATGTCCGGCCTGTACTCCGAGGACATCGTGCTTTTGTTGGAGCTGAATCCGTCGCAGGACGAGGATCCTTGGGAGGGCTCGGAGTGATTCGGAGAAGGAACAAAGTTCATGTTTCCCCAGTCAGCTTCCATCTTTTCCGCCGGGACTTCGGCGACTCCGGAAAATCCATTCAGGTGCAAATTGTTTATTCTTTTGCTCAAGGGCATGAATTCGCTCGATTCATCCTCCGAGGATCGTTCCCTTTTCCTAAAAATCACAAATTGCGTCAATATTCAATTTTGTCCCATTAATTTTCTAATGACTTGCTAATTTTTTTATAACAACTTTCGATCTCGAGTTTTAAGTTTTGGAAGAATTTATGGAGGAAATTAATATTTGTTGAAACGAAAGTTAATAGAAAACTGAAAATGATGTTTTTTTTCGAAGTAATGGAAAGATAACCTTTTCATTTGTGTCATTTTCGAAGCGACAATCCTCCGAATCGTAGTTTTTATGTCAAATTCCTTGCGCTCATGTTCTGGAATTTCGGTACTTGATCGCGTTGTTTTGTTTCCAAATCCTGTAGTACGGTTGTTTATTCACGGTAAAAGTAATGACGTTTGGATGTCGGATTATATTCTTCCACTTCACACACGATACACAATCAAGGTTGTGTCAAATCGGTGTTTCTTTCGTTGGCCGTTTGATGGCGCCACCATATACTCTCGCGGGACGGGAAACGAAAATTAATAAAATGAATAACAATGTTATAATAAACATTGTTATCATTCCTCGGATCTTCGATTTAAAATTTTAATTTCCATCGATTCTTTCACGGAAACGCGATTTGTTTTGGATTCGTGCAGAAATGCATTTTTGACGAAAAAACATTCTTTTGTTTCGTTGTAAATTTTGTCGTGTTTTGTTCTTCAGTTCAATATCTCGTGTTTTGCAAGATAACAGGATTCTTATCGCCGAATTTCTTAAGTAAAGCATAACTTTTTTCCACGCGTTCAGCAATAAAATTGCAAAAAATCAACACGTTTATCGAAAAGTTATAGATACGAAAAAACAAAAATGGCGACACGATGCAATTACACGTTGTAAAATGTAATCAATTTATTCCGGCCGACCTTGGGAAAATCAAATACAAAGTTCCGCGAAAAGATTAACGCGCCTTTTGCCGATGCCGATTTATGACGGGTCGATATTCTTATCGATCGCGATGAAAAATCGCTTCCTGATGGAAACGAGTCTCGCGAAGTATTTTTCAACTTTGAAGGTCGATTAAACATTTTCGAAAAGTGCGAAACAAATTAAAAGCGAAATGAGACGAAATAATGTCCAGGAAACGTAAGTGGAGTTGTTCTTCCGGGTAACCTCGGATATTGATCCTCGATGTTTCGAAATGAGTCACGTCACGTCGCAGGAAGAATGATTCATAATATATAGCGCGATTCTCGGCGAAATTCGTCCGATACTCGGGACATTAATCGTATGAATGAGGGAGCGCTCGCGAAATAAATCACCGGCTTTCCAAAATTCGGAAATTTCGGGGCGTTTTTCCCGACTTTCCCGCAGTCGGACTGATTTGCATTTAACGCCGCGATTTGTTATTTCGGTCGAAAGCGCGTGAAATTTCGTATTCGATTGTTCGAAAGTCGATGGGCGAAATTTCGCGTCAACCCTGACACGCATTTTTCCCGCGCAATTGCTATTTTCGGGAACGATCGTGAATTTTTCATCCTCCAATCGCGAAAGAGTTCATTTTTCGAAGTGCATTTTTCGATGCGATTCACTTCGGTGGCGAAAGCGATGGATCATTTAGTTCATATTTGGTTTTGCTCGTTTCGCAGAGCGGAAATGTGGACTGTAACCCCCGAGGCTGCAACCCTCGTTACACTGAGCTCGCGTCGCTCTAGTTACGCGCGCTTCTAACTTTTCCCGCTGAATTAACCGCGCTTTCCATCGAGAATTTCCAAAAATCACAAACACTACGCTGATCAATTATCGGAACGAATTTTGCCAATTTGATTGCCGAGTTTGTTTTCACGGCGAGCGAAATCGATCATGTTGGTGTGGTTTTATTTGGGGCTGTTCAATTAATCGATTATTTGCTCGTTTTAATTAATTGAGAATTGTATTCGTCGATTGATTGGAATGCATTTTAAAACAGAAAAAAACCGCACGTAATAATGGAAAATTGCGAAATACCACGATGGATTTTTCGTGATTTTTAGTTGATGGAGGTTCAAACGGATTTTTTGCCATCGCGAAATCAGTAATTGCACATTCAGATTGTGTTTACGTAATTTTTTTTGGTACGGCAGTTTTTAGTGTATTTTTGACATTTTTTCGATAATTTTTTACGAATTACAAAATTTCAAAAAACCTTCTTACAGAAATGAACAGAAACTTTATTGAAAAACAGATGAGAATTTAGAAATAACTTGCTATCAATTAGAGTGGATTTTTTGGTAATTTAACAAAAATTACGATTTTTTTTTCATGGATCTGAAAAATGGTTTGATTATTTTGTAACGAATTTTTTGATATGAAGAAAGTTAAATTCGTATCCAACTCCAATTCTGAATTACATTTTGTGATTTTTCAATTGGTGAATAACTAATATTATTTTAACTAAAAATTGTTTTCGAGTCGATTGATTAATGATAGGAACAAATTTCCTTAGAAAAGATAAGAATTTCGAAAATGTTAAAAACAACTTTCACTTAAAAAAATTATTATCAGTTCAACAAATCGTTTTATTTGTCCGACAAAAATTACACAATTGTTTTCTTAAAATGTATTTCTTTGAATTTGAAAAAATTCGAAAGAGGAAATTTCCGCATCCAATTTGAATTTCGATTTATATTTTTCTTTTGTTTTTTCGGAAATTGATTATAATTAGTATATTGCACACACGGAGAAAAAAATTATATGAAAAATTATTATAGTTCCAGCAAAAATTACTACACCATTGGGTAGCCCAATCATATCCTCCATTTTCTGTCGATATTTCCTGTACCTTTCTAATTTATTAGTTTTTGTAACACATGCACAAAAACCGCCATTTTTCATGCCTGTTGAGCGTTTGTAAATCGCCTTTTTCGTAACACATGCACGAAAAGCGCCATTTTTCACACTCGCGGATAATTTTGTCGCGGCAAAAATTGCGCCTTCCGTGCCGTTTTACGAAAACTACGGTGTGTAGCATGTGCGGGATGGATTTGTGGACTCGTGTGATTGCCACACTCGCTTCGCTCGTGCGGCAAACGTCACATTCGCCAACAAATCCATTTACCCGCACTTGTTACACAATGTACTATTTTGAAATATTAAACGTACAGATCTTGCAACGAATCAAGTTATTTACAGTACCTCAACTGTCAGTCTTATCTGGAACCAGCAAGTTGGTCCAGCGGGAAAAATTAGCACCGTTTTATCATGTTTTAATATGGCTCTGTACGTATCTTTACGTCTGGTAATTAATTTTTAGGCCTCAATCGTACGTAAGCCACGTTCACATTATGTACACCTTACAAAGTTTTTTAGAGCTTTTAGTCGAAATAAAAGCTCCGTGTTAAAATAAAAACATTGTCTAACTCGTGTTCGCCTTTTTATATTTTATTATAATGCGATTATTGCTCAGCAATAATCACATTATCTTTTGACCAAAAGAATCGAATAAACTGAAAACTGAACAAGATATTTTCTGGTCGAATGCTTTATAAAGCTTCAGACTAAAGAAAAAAGTCATAAAAAATAAAATTAAAGTTCTATCATTTGTGTGCTCTCTTGATTTCTTGCATAACTGCTTTATAAGTGTATGCACATTTTATATATGCACGCGATGCGCGTGATTTTGCATGATGTAACTTTCCTTTCATAATTTAATATATTACTCGTATCGTTTTACATCAAGTAAAGAAAATGTACTCAATCTGAAAGTAGATCCTTGTCCAAAAATTAAGTTTACAAGACTAAACTCGATTTTTTCGTTAGGAAAAGCATTGATGAAAATTATATCGTTATTTAATAAAATTGCATATCAATAGATAATTATATGACATTTCTATGGGCTAATATACCGAGAACATGAAGTTTATTTTTCACAATTCATTGTGTTAATTCTAAAAGGAATCGGAATGAATAATGTAATCTGAAAACGTGTATACAATTGTTCGGTGTATATTTTACGGTGAATGAAACTAAACAAAAATTTTCTTTCTCCCCAGTTCTTTTGCGACCAGAAATCTTACGCTACAATGCAGTTTATGGAATAAAAATAAGTACAACAATTGATGGCGTGTCGTCACATGAATATTCATTGTTGACAACTGAACACAAAACTGAGATGAAATAACAAGTATATAAGCGCTTTCTTACATAGAATTCGTTGAGTTTAATTTGTTGATTCAACGAAATATTTCGTTTCAACGAAACTTTTTTTCAAAAAAAGTTTGCATCAAGGTAGTGCAACATTTTACACGATTTTTGTATCACGTTAATAAAATAATACTTTTGCCAAGGAAAACTTCGATACGAGTCCATTGTGTAAAAAATATATATACACGATGGAACTCTGTGAACTAGAACATTTTTTGCTCCAATTTTCAATTTATTCGACACTTTTTATTCAACTGATTCGAATATTCTCAGCAATAAAATCCTTCAATTAAGAATTATAGATTGATTAAGTAATGAAGAAATAAAAAGACGAGCAAGAGTTCATCCTCAAGCGATAATTTTATTTCGTTCATCAGTTTATTATTAACAAGCATTCTCAGCTGAAGCTTTTATTTCAACTTGAAAATTTAAAAAAAATGTTCAAAATCGTACTGTAAACGTGACTTATTGTTTCCAGGCGTGCCGATATACAGAGCCTTTCAATATCACTTGTACTGCTTATTTTGCTGAATAAAAATATATTCCATCGGAACAAAAGAACCGCATATTACTCGTAATTAGAAAACAACTCAAAATTTTCAAAGTTTTAAATAACGATAACATTGATTTGAGCTATAAAACACGATTTCTCTATTTCAGCATCACAAGCAATTTACAAATTAAATCTGTAGGTTTAACATTTCAAAAATCCAGCATGAAAATGTTCGATCACCTAAATAATAATCAAACCCTCGACGCTTATCTGTCATTAATTTTATTAAGTTCCATACTTCCAGAATTACTAAGTCGAGCGGGAGGTGACGAGAATGCGATTTTCTCGTACGGTATAGCGCCACGACACAAAGTGCTAGGGTCCAAGCTCAGAGCTGCCTTGAGTGCACTTTTGCGCAAAATGCCGTTGATATTACTAACGTTGGGGTTGAGTATCGTGTGATTCGGTGATGAGGTTCTGGTGTTGGGCGAGGAGACAGCTATGTCCGGCGGGGGACTCGATGACGGTATCACCAACGAGTCCGAGTTTGTGTCGGTCGTCGTAGTACTTTCCCCACAACCATTTTCTTTGAGCTTTTTGTCGATTATGCCGTTACAGTTGCTACTGTTCAGTTCCGATTTGGACTTTTCCATTTCCGCGTTCGTCTCGTTTTTTACACTCTCTTCGAAACTCTCCGATTCCTCCTTGCATTTCTCCTTCAATTGATCGAGAATGTTTTGAGAAGTTTGGAAATTTATGATATTAAGAACATAAACTTTTATTTACTTTTTCATTGGACTCGTCGTTACACAGGTCATCCGTGTCCTTCTTATTATCCTGGTAATCGTCCTTGCAATTTTCCGGGTTGGATTTATCGGCGCTCTCATTTTTCTGATCTTCGTCGTGTCTCAAAGAGGTGTACATTACACCGGGGGAAGCTGTACAAAAGCTCGCTGGCAAAAAGTCTATCCTTGGTTGCATATAGCCGCATCCGTCTAACTGCACAAAAATTGTAAAGAAAATACGACACGAATAAACTAACTTTACGATAATTAAATTTGCGCTAATTGGAACAAATATTTTTTACGATATAATCATCTTACTTACATCAGAGTGCACATTGATGCATTCCGTTTCTGGGTCAGGCCTCATAATTGTTATTTCTCGATCGCAAATCGGTAAAATATCAAAGTCTGGCATAGGATGATTAATCACATCAGGATCCTAACGAAAAAAATATGAAAATACTGTTAAATGCAAATAGATGAATTATTGCATAAACGCATAAGGTAGGGGAGAGTGTTGTACTTTGGAACACTTTTCGTACTTGTATGGATAGGCCAAAATGAAATACAATGGCACCAATGGAAATAACGTGTAATTGTGCATCAAATTGCATTCAAGCAAAGCCTTTAATCGATCTATTGATGCCTAAAAAACTGATTTGGAAATCGCTCTGCAAAATTTTTGAAGGTACAATACGTCTTGTATCTTGAAACAATATGTATTGTACCTTGGAAAATTCACGATCGAATTGAAAATAATTTCCATGTGTAATTTATTCAACATTTACTCGTTTTTGTTAGAACAATACTGAGATTCTCAGCGTGAAAAATAATTATCGGCGAGCCAGAAAACCAACATATCGCAATAATTCGCATAAATTTATAGCTAGAAACTGAAAATTACGTACCAAGATGCATTTTACTATATATTGATCAACTTTCAGTAGCGGTAATATTTTTATCAAAAAACGCAATGCTCCGAGGTACAACACTCTCCCCTACGATTCTTGATACGGTTGTTTACCTGCAAACAGTATCCTATTCTTTCTACTATGGTTGCGAAACTTGGCCTGTCGTCCGGATGCGGATGCCAACATCGAGTCATGATACCATATATTGGATCAGGACAACCGGCCGGTCTCTCAAGTCTCCCGCCGGTCGTCACCATCGACATGACCTCACGATTCGCACAGCCGGTATATGGCATGTACCCGAAGGACATGATTTCCCATAAAAGCACACCAAATGCCCTTTGAATCGAATACATATATTACAATATGTTTCGAGGAATATCATGGCAAGCAATATTACGTAGCATCGTCACTTTTCCGTAAAAACTGCGATGCAACTTAAGAATAGCGACACAGAGTTCTGAATTTGGCTGTGAGTCAATACTTTGTAGTACTAAAAAATCTCTACTTCCACTGAAAAGGGATTTAAACTGCAAATTTTTCGGTAGGTTAGGGTCTAGGATAATAATGCGCATTTTTGCTTGCACTAAAAAGGATTTTTGATTGAAATTCTCTTAGGCCGAATTAGGAGTCTAGCATAAAAACGCACAGTTCAGCATAAGTTCTAGAGCCAACTTCAGTCGCGTCTATATTCTTAAGTCTAAGCAAAACTGCAAATTGAACAGTATTTTTCGGTATTTTATATGACAGACTTCAATGTTCCAAATGTTTGTAGTACATTGTGACAAAATTACAATATTTTCTGTGCTGTTATTCATCTTACCAAACATCAGTTTTGGTGGTGAAAATTCCATCGAGAAAGCTCTCAGGTGGCATCCACTTTATAGGTAACATCGCTTTTCCACCTTTTCTGTAGTAGTCGCTTCTGTAAATATCCCTCGCCATACCAAAGTCAGCAATTTTGACTATTCGGCCCTCTCCTTTCGAAGTTAACAGACAGTTCCTAGCCGCTATATCTCTATGTATGAAACGAGCATCTTCCATGTATTTACATCCATTGGCCACGTCGAATGCACACATGATCAAATCCTGCATCGTGAGTGCCGTGCGACGATCCTGAGAAACATAATGCTCAAATTTTAATTCGATTTACATACTTTTTAAGTTTTATTTGTCCAAATGCTCTTACGGGTCGTGGTCTTTCTTCGCGCAGAAAGTTTTTCAAATCTCCACCAGCTAGTAGTTCAAGGACAATGTACCTCGGATGTTTATCAAAGGAGACGCCGATGAAGTGCACTATATTAGCGTGATTGAACTTGCTCATTATTAGAGCTTCCATCATGAAATCAGCCTCTGCTTGTGATGTCGAAAGCGAGGGCAGCGTCTTAACAGCGACAGGATGTTCCTCTCGCCTGTACTTGTAAACGCCTTGAAAGACCTCGCCAAACGCACCTTGACCCAGAGGCCTAACCAGTACAAATATTTTCAAGCACCGTTCTTTTGGACAAAACATTTCTTAATGACTTTTACCCTTTGCATTCATAAACAATGAAGAAATTCAATTGCAGCTTTTCTGAATTGTGGTAAATGTTTTACGGAATCAAAAATCAAGGAATAATAACATTTTGTCATGGTATTTTGACATTTGTGTGAATACACTGCAAAAACAAATTATATTCTACGATGATACTTGTTTTTGCAATGCATTAATTTTTTCAAAAATATCAACTATTTTGAATTTTGTTTCATTATTCCTTTCTTATTATATATTTGTGATTTTTTGAGTCTTGGAAAAAACTCGTAGAGATGCTTCTTTTTTATGGGATTTATATAAAAATGAATAATTTGAATGGTAAACACGTAAAAAATTTCATTACATCAAAAATTCATTCACTTATGTACAAATGTCCACACATGTATTTTATTTTTGTGGATTGGAAGACACTCAATAAATTGTGTTAGTCATGCGAATAGGTTTTTTTTCCACAAAAAAGCTAGACTTTTCTATTGTTTTTTCGTTTTATTTATAGAATAATTGTTTATAATATGCATCACAAAATAAAAAATGACTAAACGATACAGTACAAAATAAAAATATCGATCACTCGACGTAAGGAATCCACTGAGAAAAAATTTTACATTAAAAAAATATCCTTCTCCTAGGACTGCGGCAGGCAAAATATAATCGAGAATCTTAGCACGAAACCAAAAATTAAAATAATCTGATCTCAAATGATAAAAATCTAGTCGAACTATAGAAGCAAATTTATAGTTTATACTAAACAATAAATTAAAAACAAGGAGAGTCAGGAGATGATGTTCATTTGGTTACGACCCAATTTTTGTTGAAATTTTATTGAATTTATGAAACAGAATAGAATGAAAACATATGTAATATGTATAAATTAATTCGAAAATTAGGAAAAAAAAATTTAATACGTGAAAAAATCGCATTATTCATAATGAGACGTTTTCATTCTTGATAATAAAATTCTTCTACATGACATATTCTGTTGAATGAACAACCTTTTCATTTTTCTCTCGTTGTATTTTACATTACTAAAAATATTCTGCAACGAAAACAAACTGGATCAAAATAACCTTTAACGTTCCGTCTTTCCAGAAGATTTTCATCATATCTTTTGACGTCAGTTCATACTAAATTTTTCATAACAAAATTATCAAATGCCATACATCTAAAAAAAATTTCAACTCCTCTAATAATTTTATGAAAAAATTAACTAATGATAATAACAAGTCAACACTAATTTATATAAGAACATCGTAAAAAAATATTTGCATAAAAATATCCATGGATTTTGTATTTCTACCCAGTAAAACAAACCATGCTAATTTTTACCGAACTCTGAAAAATTCTGTTCAATTCTGAATTTTGGAAAACTGAGTACTACATGATTTCCATTTCTTTTGACTATAAATATTGCACCAGATTTTAACAAATTTTTGCAGAGTCATTTCAGAGTAAAAAAATCTGATTTTTTTAACGAAAGTTAATTACTTAATTGCATCAAGAGAGGTCATAACTGGAATTTCAACTAATTATTTACACATAAATGAATTTACAATTCCGCGATGGATAAAATCACAAAAAGTGGCAAGTTTTTTTTTCAATTTAGAATTTATGAATTTTTGTACATTTATGTAATATTTTACAAGTTACATTAATTGAAAAATCAATTCGAACTGAAAATACCCAAAGTAAATTTCAACATAGTAATGCTCAAAATGCTCCATCAATGTGGCTGAACATGACGTCGTGATTTAAACTATTTCATGTGACATTAACTCATTTATTGCATAACTCTCAGCTTATCAATTTTCCCTTTGGTAATTATTCTACAATGTGAATTCCATTTCATTAATTATTACCGAACATGATACCAAAAATTGGAATCCTGGGACAAGTATGTTTGAAGTTTACAAATTGCAGTACGTAGCATTCGTGATTAATTTGTTTAAAAATTCAATATAACATCTATAAATAAATTATTTTCAGCGTTCACCTTAGATTATACCAGTTCAGTAGTGAATCTGCGATGGGATGGAGGGAGAAGGGATTCATGATAAAATTCAGATTTTAGAGGGTCTTCTCAATTGACACGTTCAAATTTATCTCCAGGGAAGTGGTTAAAACCCGAACCCCTCCCCCCTCCCCCGTGGACCTCTACTGACCAGTATTTTATTGATTTCCTCGTATAACATTGAGTATAAAGTATGAAAATAATGAGGACCTTGCCACATTTCAGGATTTTATCCATGTGTTAATATTTTTCAAAACAAGCAATTAATAGTATGCATTCTTTTTAAATGTTCGAATACTATTGCACCAATATTTCCAACTTTTTGTATTTCAGTAAAGACGACTCTTAAAAAAACGTAGAAAAATAAAAGTTCGAGTTAATAGCACAAAATAAGGCCCAGAAATTTGAAATTGGAATTTTATTTGAAGTAATGTAAACAAGTGACTTCTTGATACTAATCTTTTTACCCAAGGTAAAATTTTAGAAACTCGTAAATAATGTTTATAAAATATATAATGCAACGGGTAAAAACAAAATTGTACGAGCGTTCTAAAATATGTTCGTAGATAAGAAATTCGGGTACGTGAGCCATGATGGTACCAACTGTTTTTACCATGTCTTTATAAATTTTTTCTATCGGTTTGGAAAAAATTAGTTGCGAAAAGCCGCGTTCGTTTGCAATTTTTCGTTTAAAAAATTGAAACGAAAATCGTACTGAAAAATTGCAAACAAATTTCTTACAATTTTTCGCAATTTCTTTCAATGGATTCAGCTACGGAAAAACCCACATTTACGATATTGAAAAAAAAAACAGTTTGCACCATTGAGCTCAACATAGCGGAATAAATGAGCAACATGTTTTAGAACTCTTGCATAATTTTGGCCGTTGCACCGCAATATCTTCAGGTACATATAAAAATTACGGGAAAAGTCGAACAGGATTGTTTGGGCCTCTTGTGAAACTTACTTGACTAAAAATATATTATCGCGCGGAATCTGCGGAAGATCTTTAAAGCTATATAGATTCCCAGCGAATTCGTAGTTGGGGTTAAATTCTGTCATCATGTTATCCGATACCGCACGAAGAGATGTTAGCTCTGTTCCATTTCCAAACATCACTTGGCGGCGTCGTAACAAGGCTTTCCGATGTTGATATCGATTATCTGACAAATAAGACGACTTTACTTTCGTATCTGATATATATCTTCCCGTTTTTAACTTCTTCTACAGGATACTTTGTAATCCGCTAAATCCATGTACTATGTCGCCATTATCAACACAAAAATTAACGTAGTACGATAGCCCTAATTGTTTTTTTAGGGACACGGTAATTTTATTGAGTTGATTGAGAGGATTACGAAAAATCCTATAGTTCCTAACAAACAAAATAATGCGCAGATAACATGACAATTTTTAAGAAACAACTCATGTTTTTATCGATTTTTTATACTTACACAAGAGTAGACAGAGTCCGGAGAAAGCGAACACCAATACAATACTAACGATAACTAGTAAAATCATAAACCACTGCTGAGCAACATCATATTCATCCGCCACTGCAATAAATAAAAATGTGTATTGTTAACAACTCATTATTGCAAAATAGCAAGGGTTTCAAGGCAAAACGGCAAAAGGGTGAACTTACTCAAGCACGATCGTGAGTCGTTTCCAAGAATCCAACCTAATGGGCAGAGACATTTGGTCTCGCTGAGATACTGATCTAAAACCGCGCAACGGAAGTCGCATCCACATCCACTGATTGCCGGAATCACAAAAGCTTCGCCCGGTCCGTGATTAAAGCCGGATTTGAAGTACACGTGGAAGAGATCAGGAGAACCGAAAGAGTAACCTCCTTCTCCGTTGCCCGAATTCCCGTGGCCCGAATTGCCTTGACCCGAATTCGCGTGACCCGTATTACCACCTTCAATTTGTCAAGTTACCACCTTCATATGTTTGACATTCAAACGAATGACAGATGAAATAAGAAACCCGCTGATACCTATGTAACCCCCTCCACCACCGCCAGTAAGACACCCACCCCCGCCGCCTCCGAAACCACCATTCCCGTGGCCTTGAGTCGAGCTTCCACACCCAACTCCTCCAATTCCGCCAAATATTAACGGCATTCCAAGACGCGGTTGGTGAGATACGTTATTCCAAGAACCATTCCATCCTCCACCGGCACCTAAAAAGTTTTTTGAAAAAGTCGGAAAAAACATTTTGCGAAAGTCAAGAAACTGATCGTTTTTTTTACTCGAATACAATTTTTTGGTTTATTTAACGAAATATTTTGTTAATTCTAACAAATATTTTTCAAGCAGTCTGTCGCTCAATGCAAGAGTGAATTGGAACAAATATTTATAATGCAACATAATTCATGTTATTTGATATGCCAGCATAATTTATTGAATAGCTTCTTCTTTACGAAAAAAATATGCAAGTGAAAAATTCTGCAAAAATACTCGTAACGAAAAATTGAATATTTATACAGTTTTTACTAGTGAAAAATTTTTATTTCTTAGTTAATTTGCATGTTCAGCCATCTATATTGTTCACAGGACGATTTGCAAGAACTTTAAGATAGCACTTTGATAAAATATTCATTTTTTTCAAAGGACCACCTTAAAGTTGTTGCAAATTGTCCTGTGAACAATGTAAATGGCCGAACATGCAAATTACCTAAGAAATGAAAATTTGGCACTGAAAAAAATGTAACAATTTCAAATTTTCCGTTACGAGTATTTTTGTATAATTTTTTATAAATATTTGTTCAAATTCACTCTTGCAT
>JABFQM010001180.1:0-23705 GCA_022816865.1 Zelostemma sp. ZL-2020
TGACTCGTGAAAACGCTTTCCTCGCGTTGGGCTTTGCGATAAATACCAACCGAGCAAAAAAACTCTGTCATTAAAAATGAGCGCGTTCAAGAGATTCCAGAGCAAAGTGTTTTGGGGACAAATGGAATCTTTGGATTTGGCGGGCGCGAGCGCTTCTCCACTACCCGAACAAGAAAGCTCCGAAAGTTCCCGCGACACCACGAACGACGCGAACGTAACCGTCGTTCTCTCTCAAAGAAGCCTCGAAGCGCAAAATTTCGAACGCTCTCAATCCTTCCAAGGGATTTCGAGGTAAACAACTTTTTTTGCCGAAATGATAATCGCATTGTATGCTAATACAAGAATTTGAATTTGCCGCGTTTTTTTGTTTTTTTACGCGCGAGTCACTTTGAAATTTCGTATAATTAATTTTTTATCGTCTCGTTATCAACGAAGCCAACGTTGATTTTACCCGGGAAAATGCTTTGTTCTTTTTATAGAGACGAAAGCGCGTCAGTCTCGATGCAAGATACGACGGAAGTCGAGTCTAAAAGTAGGAGGACGTGCAGTCCAGCGAGTCAAGGTCATAGAAGCCAAGATTCCGGATTCTCCGACTCCGACAGATCGGAATGTTCGGATAAAGACGACGCCGAGACTTCGAGAGGATCATCTCCGAAACGAGAACGTCGCCATAAGCAACCCCGGATTCAAAACCCCGTGCACACTTCAACCCCGAAACAACCCTCGGACCGAAAAATCAGCCTAGGACACAACGAAGCCAACATCGCCGGAGCACGATGGGATTTACGAAAATTGGACGGGTACGGCAATGATCAATTCCTGATTAACAAAGAAAGTGAAAAAGAGAGAGAAAAACATTTGCCTCTTTCACTATTATTCATCCCTGATCCAAAGCCCACCCAATTTCCAGCCTTATCTCGTTCCCTGCAACGAAAATAAAACTATGCAAACCGTAACTCGTTCGATAAGCTTATCTAGAATTGATTAGAAGCATTATCTTCAAAAGCAAAGATTATACGGTTGACTCAGGATGAGTTACGCGCCAGGAATGCACCATTTCCCTCGCCGAGATCTTCTCATGTGTCATTCAATTCGCGGTACAGACACGATCATTGATAAATCCCAGACGTTATCAGCGGAACCCTTCTCGTGAGAAAATTAACTTCGCCTTCCCTTTCGATTCGCATCCGCAACGCCCCGAGAAACGTATTCACTTTCGTTATCCGTCCAGCGATAAGTTAACGGGTCCCATTCTTTCCCGAAACAATCGGCCGATACACGCGTGGAATGCAGCATTAGTAAACGCGCACGTGCCACGTGAGTCAATGGGAGAGCGCGCATCGAGACTCGGTAACAACGCGTAAAGAAAGAGCGACTGCAGGCCAGCGAACACCGCGAGAATTCGACCGGCGAAACGCGCAGGTGGCCGCGGATTAGTCACTTCGAGATCCGGGAACCGCCGCAGCTTTCCAAATACGAGCCTTATCCGTCGCCTGAGTTATCACGGCATTGTCCCGCGGAGATTGATTCCCCGAGCGATAAACGCCGGAAATCGGCCTGCGATCCTGCCATGACCCGGTTCAGGTACGAGGATTCGAGACGAGGAAAAAAAGGCGTAAAAACTTGTTTTCGAGTCGTAACGCGATGACAGCGATCGGATGATTGGATGCAATAATTGATACGCAAAAAGTATGCCGTCATTAACTGAAATGAACAATCTTTTCCAGGGTCGAGAATCAAGTTTCATCTTCGACGGAAGACGACGCGCTCGGGGATTTTCTCTACAGCAGCGAGCCCCCCGAAGACGAGGATGCTTCCTCGTGGTCTCGGAGCCAGGGGACGCCGAGTGTTCGGAGTTTAAGGGATGAAACTTCGCGGAGCGACGATTACCTCGACCCGAAATTCGGGTACTTGGCTCCGGTGAGAGCGTGGCTCGGAGACATCGCGACCGACGTCGGCGAAGAATGCAGCGTTGCTCTGCAGAGCAAAACCTTGCCGAAACGCAACGCCCTGAAACTGCCCTCGTCCCATAATTTGGATCTGAAGATCCTCACTTCCTCGTCGACCTCGGCGGCCACGAAACTCCTCGTGAGAGCCGAAACATTCGATAAACATTATCGCGCCGTTTGCGAGTGAGTTTCCGGGAAAATCCTCTATTGTTTTTTAGGTTCCTAATGACGTTTTCGTTGTTCCAGGCAGCTTTTGCGATTGGAAAACGTCAGGTTGGAGAGCAAACTGTTGCAGTCGATCGAGGAAGATGCGTTTGGGTTTCTCTCGGAACTCGGTGCACCGCCACCGCGCAGAATTCACCAGGGTAATCTTCGGAGCATCGTAGCGCAGCTGGAGAACTTGAAAATCGAGATCGACAGGACCCTGGAACCGCGTTTGGATTTTTACATCGAAGTACGAGAAAAAAACGAGAATTCAAACCGATTCTCAATTTAACAATGCTTTATAATCGAGTTTAATCATTCTAAATCGCAACTAAAAACATTTTTTTAGAGAGTAGTTCGCAGTCTCGAAGAAGCCCCGGTCGAAGACGGCAGCGTCGCCCGCGGCGCAATAGCAACCTTGACGGCTCTAGGACTCGCCGGATCCCGAGCTGGGAGCAGCATAGCCCGCTGCGCGGGTGTTCGCGCGCTTTTGACATCCCTGGTGTCTTCCCTTCGTTTATGTAGCAACCTCCGAGCCGCTTCATTGCGCGCCTTGTCCAGCGTGTGTTCCTGCCCGGAAGCCATCGAGAGCTTCGTCAAAGAAGACGGTCCAGAAATCCTCGCCGATATTTTAGCCGATGGGAACTGCCCGGAGAGCGAGAGGACGGAAGCTGCGGCTCTGGTCGTGCAGATAACGGCGCCCTGGACGAACGCCCTGGGCCTTCCCCACCTGGTGCCTTTCGCTGACAGCCTAGTCCGTGATTTGACGCAGCTCGCCCAGGAAACTTCATGCTCGCAGACTCTTCTTCTCACCGCAGCGGCGCTCAACAATCTCTCCTCGTCGAAGAAATTCGTCGTCGCCATCGTCGAGCACGACGCGCTGCGAAGATTAGTCCAGGGCGTGAAGAAATTCAGCGGGGGGAATGTTTGGCTGATGGAACAGGTCGCGTCGCTCATCGGGGAAGTTGCTCGGGTTCCGGAGGCGAGGAGGTACTTGGCAGGAGCCAGGGTTTGCGTTGCTCTTGTTTCGTTCCTGCGGATGAGACCTCCAGGGCTCGAGGTCGCGTACCGGAGACTCGAGGAAACCGCGAAAGCGGCCTTGACCAGGCTTTGCGTTGACCCGGAAATTGCTAAGCAGGTGGTGGCTGTAAGCGGCACGGATTGTCTCGAAGAGATTTGTTCGGACGACGAAGGGAACTTGAAGTACACCAGGTCGCTCCGGATTGCTTCCAAAAAAGCCGCGGAGCAAATACACGCTGCTCGAGATTTGCTTTGAGAAGTTTATTGCCCAAGGCGTACTTTTTATTTTCTAGAATTATGTAGGATTAAATTAGTTTATAAAAATATATTTTACGTAAGGTCAAACAGTATTATTGTACATTTTTGTAAATACGAGATTTATATACGAAATGTATTTTGGACGTCATTAAAAATGCGAACGAACAAAATAATGAATAAAGTGTAAATGTGCTGTAAAACAGAATCGATCTTTTTTTCATGATTTTCATCTTGGGATACGCAGTCGAGTTAAGCTAATAACAATTTTCGTTTTAGGTCTTTGCTAGGACGTTAAAACGTGGCTTTGGTGGAAAATATCGACGACTGTTTCGTGACAGGATCTGAGCTCCAGGTCGAAAAACCCGAGTGCAAATTTGCCGTCCGGAGGTTTGAAGTAATCGAGTCCACGTCCGATTTTGATCACCCATCCATTGCTCAATCTGAAATCGTCGAATCAATTGTAATCAACGTTCATGAACCATAAATGTTTTGAAAATGTTTGCTTACTCGACTTTCCGGTCGTGGAGAGTCCCGGAAAAGTTGATGTCCAACGCGATTCCTCGCTTCTGTAAACTGCTTTTCAGCTCTTCCAATCGCGCCGTTTGATTTATCGAATCTCCGGGATCCCTCGTCGTCGTCAGCGAAATTTCGGATATCGAGTTACATTTTTGTACGACGAGCTCGCAGAATCTTACGAAATTTTGACACTGCAACGAAGCAGTCAAGCGTTTTACTTTCGGGATCCGTGAATCGCAGTTGAGTCAAGTACCTGATGAAAAGTCCTGATGTACGGTTCTTCGAGAACGACCTTGGAAATTGTCGCGTCCAAAAACCTGCCGAAAACGCTTATGTAACCGTGTCCTTTCGATCCGTCCTCGATTTTTATTTGTTCCCTGTACTTTCCCGCGGATTTTCTTTCGTCGATAAGGTTTTTTATCCTCTCAGCTCGGTCCATGTATTCGCGAGCTTTCGATTGAAAGTGCTTCTTTTTCACAGGGTCCTGTGTTTCTGGATTATTTCAGGTTCATTCCGAATATATTAAATTGATTTCGTTGTTTGAACAAAGTTTTCACGAGTCGATGTTGTTCGATTCTTCATTTTTCGCGATGTATAAAACGTGATTTATTTCGAAAAATGCATGGAAGATTAATTGAAAACTACTTTAATTGTTGAAACCGTAAATTTAAAAACTGCTCGAAAAAAATGCCAGTTTGTTCCGAGGTACTTTCGATGTTGTTGGAATTTAAATTATTTGAATTGCGCGTCGTGATTTGCAGTGACTCCATTGGTTGACCTGAGCAGTGGTACCATCAGAACCGATTGATTTCTCGATTTATTTAACAACAAATACAATTGATTAGAATCTTATCTCGATTTCGTGGGTGTGTTCCTCATTCGAGAACTGAGGTTTTACACGTCGTATGTTTTTTAAGGCAGGAATGACGGACGCCCGATTTTGTTACGAATTAAATAAATTGAAAGAAACATGCACGAATCGGAATATTTTTTTATTTAACCGGCAAATACCTTTCACGAAATCAACGAGAACTTGCAAGCCTTCCTGATAAAGAGCCAGAGCCATCGTGTACTGTTCTTTTTGGTCCATATCCACTGCTCGCCGTAAAATAACAATAGCCGCATTTTCCATGTCCAAATTTCGAGTTAAAATAAAACAAAAAATAAGACAATGCAGCTGCGAAGCCACTGCGCAAGATTCCAAAAACATGTGCCCGAACATGCGCGCGCAGCTGAAACATAACCTACAATCTGCAATTACACCAATTGTCAAACAGTTATTTACACACGATTGTTCGCAAAGATAACTCATGCAATGAAAGTTTTTCTGACAATCGCATAGATATTTTGCATAGATAAAATTCATTTTCGCCGTAGTTGAATAGTTCTCGAATGTTTCATTGACAAAGTTGAATTACTTTTCTCGCTTTCAGGAGCGATCTGTCAGTTGTTCGCGGCGGGAAAATCACAGGTGAGCATCGTTTGGTTTCGAAAAAATCTCGTTCGAATGCAATCAATTTTACGAGAATTTATTGATTTAAACAAAATTAACAAATCATGTTTTTAGCGAAAGAACGAAAATGAAGTCGAGTAAAAATTGCGGAACTGCTGGACTCTGGGGGGAGTTGCCCCTGAGGGAAACTCACAAACAAGAAGTTATCACCCCGGACATCATCGAGAACGTTTGGAGACAAGTTTTGGATGAGACGAACGACGCCGATTGCGATTACATGGACTACGAAAATGACAGACAATCCGAGTTCATAGAGTTAGTTTCCATTCAATCATAGCTTCGAATTTATTTACTTGCAAATACCACCGAAATCTTGTTAAAAATGTTCATTATAAATCGAAATTTTTGTATGTTCGCAACAGATTACCACTGGGAAATGTTCACGTTTTGAATACGGTGCATCTTCAGCAGCAAATACGAGCAATGGTAACCATAAGCTATGAATGAATTGAATTTCAATTCAATAAACTAATTCTTGATTAATTTATAGGAAGATGGAACTGTGATATCAAATTTGACAACTTTGAACCCCGAGGAAAATGCGCAACAGTCGCAGGATGCTGAGAGCTCGCTTCGATTAGCTCCACCACGAATGGAAAAGTACAAAACGTGCTCACGATGTCGTATTTTTTATTGTTTGATTGTAAAAAAGATTGTATTCCGTAAACAGGAATGGAACCAAGCATTTGATGGCTCCGAGTCTCCAGCCAACGGTAGCACACAACGTATTGAAACACGCCGTGATCGTGCTGCTCGCTCACATCGGCTTTGACAAATCTTCCGATGTAGCGATTGAGACGCTCACCGACATCGCCAAATTATTTTTAAGGAGAATATCTCTGCTTCTGAAACTCGCTTCCGACCAAAAAGACGACACTTTTCCTGTAATTTCTTGTTGTATTTTACGATTTGATTGTGCATTTAATTTCAATTGTATAAATTCCAGGACGCGATGGAAAGGGTCTTGGTAGAAAGCGGAATCGGAGGGGTAATGGAGCTGCACAATTACTACCAAGAAAATGTTTTGAAGTTTGAAGAAAGAGTGAAACTCAAAGCGGAGAAGGCGATGGAGGAGCAGAGGCAGAGGGAAGTTAATGCTTCCAATACAAAGTAATTTTTGCATTCCTTTCTGCGACGCAAAAACTACATTCTTTCGATGACACTTCTTTAATTTCATAGAATGGAACTGGACGAGATGGCGAGCAAATTTCAATTCGAGGAACTCGACGCCTTCGGGAACGTTTATCGAGAAGTACCGACTCTGCAACTTTTGGATCCCGAAATGGGCTTTCCTCCGAGTCTCGATGCTGGATTTCAAATGTTGCACAGTTTAGAACAGGACGAGTGAGTTTTTTGCAAGGAACATAATCGATCTCAATATTTAATTTCGTATTCTTTTTTAGATTGAACAGTTTGGAAGTCGAAGAAGAGGACGTGAACGTTAGCGATTCGCCATCGGTTGATAAAAAGAAGAAATGAATCTCAAGAGCTCGAAGGGATGTACATAAATCGAATTTTTGTTTGGAAAATCCACTCATATTTGTATCGTTGTTATCTCGTTTGTTTAATCAACTTTGTAAATAATTTAAGACTCAAATGTACAATTTTCAATTAAGATATTTTGTAAAATAAATTATTCAAATTTCTTCAAGTCATTCCTTTTTTTAAATATTTCCTTTTGCTTTACGTCGCTTGCTAGAAAGACGTGCGCTTTTTGAAGTTAAGCGCTCGAAAATTAACAATACAGCTATTTACAGTTGACCAACATGTGTCGCTAAAATCGTATCGTGTTCCATAACCTACGATTATTTGCGCGTTTTGTATGTTTTCGCAAGTGTCATTTCGCGATCGTTTTTTTTCATTTCGACGAGCGCGAGTGATTGGCAACACTGCACGAGACAGTGGACCATCGCGACGGAGCAGAAACATTATTTTTACTCGCAAAATCCTTCATGTCCACACGAATAAATAAAATAACGCGTCAGTGAACCACGTTCAAATGCTCCCCGAATAGTCAGTTTCTCACTCCGAACTCTCGGAGCGCCCGGATAAATTTTCATCCCCGATCAAAGCCTCGTTATCTCGTGATATTCACATAACATCGCGCGTACGCGTATGGAGATACGCAGCTCTCCGAAGAAATTTTCGCCCCGCGGACGACAATCCGCGATTTCCGATTAATCCTCGTCTCAGTGCACGTTTGCGATTTTTCGTATCATCGCAGGTGGTCGCATGTTGCACGTCGCGAAAAACGGGACGGATCGAGTCTGCGACGGACCGTGAATTCGCAACGAGGACGGCCAAAATCCCGACGATTCGCGTTCTATGAACACAAAGAGCCAAGGGGACCCTGGAGAAGATCTTGCTTCCAGGTAAGTGCCTAATTCCTCGTCAAACTCCTGACAATTCATTCCGGCATTTTTTTCCCGACAAATTACAAAAATTCTCAACGATGACTTTTCATTTTTGTCGTTCGAGCGTTGACGTTTCGATTCCTGGTGGATCAGGCACGACGGGCCGACCTAACCTAATTTTACATCGTGCGCGATCTATTTTCGATGTACTTTGTTGTTGTTCAATTCGACCGAGTCATTTCTCCGTGAATCGCGAGTCGTCGGAGCGTGACTTTTCATTTTTTTTCCATGATTTCGTATCTCGGGTGTGAATGTTGATATTTGCGCAATTGGGGATTACATTTTTTTTTTTTTCAGGGTAGGAGGAGAGAGCCCTTGTAGCGATATGAAGCGTGCCGCGGCCAAAAAGTTAATCGAGCGTTATTTCTATCAACTTACTGACGGATGCGGAAATCCCCAGTGCGACAATCAAAATTGTGCTTCCAGTGGCAAGGTATGTCGATTTTTTTTCCACGTTTACAATGTTCCCCATTCTGTCATTATTATTTCAAAAATCAATGTTTGTTATAAATAAATAACATACTAATTATTAATCCTAAAACAGGTGACGAATCTGACGCCGAACCAGGCAGCGGCTCAAGCGATCCAGCTATTTTCTCAGGAAGCGAGGCTCTGCGATGGCACGCAGCCGAGCAAAGTCGCCAGGACGACGATAGAGCCTGGCCCGGCGACTCTAGCCAAAAGCCTGCCGGCGAAAAGCGTCATTCCGACGTGTTCCGTTGAAGGTACGCTCCGAGACACTGAAACCTGTCCAATTCCCCGCACCCAGGCCAAGCCAAAAATCCAATTCTCTGATTCCAAAATGCATACTCGCGACGAACCCAAGAAAAGAACCAGAAGCAGAAAACGTCGTTCGGTTCCCAAACCCAAATCCAGAAAAGTAGGCAAGAAGAAATTGGAATCGGTCATTGGAAGAAAAAGATTGTCCAAAAGGAAACCGAAGAAAAGCAACCGCCAGACCCGTCAACATCGAGTCATTACCCAGTTGATCGTCGCCGCTCTCTACAATCGATTCCAGCTCATCAAGAAATTCATGAGTCGTTACATTTCATGAAAGAAATGAGATTCCTCTGTACCCTCGAAATAAAATCATCCATCCTTCCCACATTTTGCTTCATTTATTGGAAATTAGGAAAACGTATTTGTTTCGTGAATCTAGGGAAACAGATCCCTTACCTGACGGAGTCGAAGCTCCTGGACATAATAGACAGATGCAAATCGGAGGGCTCGTACTCCCTGTTGATTCGCACGCTCGGCGAAGTGTTCTCGTCGGCGGAGGCGCTGAGTCGCAGCTTCCAGAGGACCGAGAAAAATGATGACCCGCTCATGGCGTTACTGGACAGGGCTCCGGAGGGACTCCTGGGGCCACCGAGTGACCTGAACAAGGAGGCGGTGCGGTCTCTTCAAGGCGAGGATAAGGAAGAGGACAGCAGCGATCCTTCGCCCGTTGTTCCGCAACTCGACGACACCAGCGTCGACTTGCTCGCCGTGCGCAGGGCTTTTACTGCTCTTTGGTCTTTACCAGGTAACGTAAACTTTTCTCATTCATTTTCAATAAAATTCATGAATTATCGTCTTTTTTTTATTCCAGGGGAAGCGTTCGAATCGGCCCTGGTGCATGCTCTAGTCACACTCGCGGACCACATAGAATTGGACCTGCGAGTGTTTGGAATAACTCCCTCTGACAGCACCGACACTTTGTTGAACGTGTTCCTTATCGTCTTCGAAATCCCTGTTTTGGGCAGCAGCGAATACTTAGAATTAGCGCTTCACATGCTCTGCAAAGCCGCGAGCTGCTTGCCGGTTCCGGCACAGGCGAAACTGGCCAGGATTTGGGCGCGTCATTGCAAGCCTCGGCTGCAGAACTTGCTCCAGGTTCTTCAACAGCTTATCACGGTCAAAGTAAACAGCTTGTTTTTGTTTTCTGTAAAGAAAGTTGAGGAGAAACATGTAATTTGAAATGTGGGTAATTTTAGGTCATTGGAGGCTCCTTCACGAGAGACTATTGCGTCCAGGACGCGGACACGATTACGGCGCCGACAAAGGTCATGAAAATGTTATATTACGCGAGTATTCTCGCTGGCGAGGTCGACGAGCTGGAATTTCGCCAGGACGAGGATGGCGAAAATGTTCCGAGTACCAATGACGACAAGTCTAATCAAAGAGCAACTGTACAGGTTCGTTTTAGTTGTCCAAATAAAGTAACAAATTGACAATTTTATTCTTTCTTTTTAGGATCCATTAGCAATAGAATTGGGAATTTCTCCATTGGACGCTCGCAAACCTTTCATCTCTTTTACCGATTTTTACAACGAGCCGTTGAGTGATGCGGTGGAAATGGACAAGGATTTTGCGTACTACAAGAGCGATCAACCGATGAAATTTAGCTTCATGAACTATGCTTTTATTTTAACCCCTGCGACGAAAACTCTCGGGTTGTACTACGACAATCGTATTAGAATGTACAGCGAGCGGCGCATGAGCTTTTTGCAAACCGTCGTTGGGCAACCGACGAATCCTTATCTGAGACTGAAGGTGCACATGAACTTCACTTTTCAGGTTTTAAAGCATCGGTGGTTATTGTAAATTTGTATAATTTTTTTAGGTACGAAGGGACCATTTAATAGACGATGCTTTGGTGGAGCTCGAGATGGTCGCGATGGAAAATCCAACGGATTTGAAGAAGCAATTGGTGGTCGAGTTCGAGGGCGAGCAGGGCGTCGACGAAGGCGGCGTGTCGAAGGAATTCTTTCAACTAGTCGTAGAGGAGATTTTTAATCCCGATTACGGAATGTTTACAATGCAGGTGAATTGTCGTTTTTGCATTGCAAGAATAAAGTAGTACGTTGCAAAATGTTAACAATCTAAAGCTGATTTTTTGTTTCCACAGGAAGATACTCAAACGACGTGGTTCAACCCGACATCTTTCGAAAGCGATGCTCAGTTCACGCTTATCGGAGTCGTCCTTGGTCTGGCGATTTACAACAACGTCATACTCGACGTTCGTTTTCCCATGGTTGTCTACCGAAAACTCCTCGGTAAAAAGGGATGTTACGCGGACCTGGAGGACTGGGGCCCCACGTTGTATCGCACGATCATGGAGATGATGGAGTACAAAGGCGAGGACATGGCGGAAACTTTCATGCAGACTTTCCGAGTGGGTTACAAGTGAGTGGGGACAATCTCGAGATAAAATGGAATGGAATTCCTTAACCGACAATTTTCTTTTTCACAGGGACGTTTTCGGCTCGATATTGTTCCACGAGCTGAAAGAGGGCGGCGACGAGATTTGCGTGACGCAAGAAAACCGAAGGGAATTCGCAGACCTTTATGCAGATTTTCTCTTGAATAAATCCGTTGAACGGCAGTTCAAAGCGTTCAGGCGCGGATTTCAAATGGTCACTGACGAAAGTCCTCTGGCTCTGCTTTTCCGGCCAGAGGAAATTGAGCAGGTACATTTAGTAATTTTTGGATGAAAGAGAAATGACATTGAAAAATGTATTTTTTCGCAGTTGGTTTGCGGCAGCAAAATATTCGATTTCGCAGAGCTGGAAGCAGCCACGGAATACGAGGGAGGATACACGGTCGAGAGCGAGGCGGTTAGGAATTTTTGGCGGGTGGCGCACTCGTTACCTCCGGAGAGTCAGCGCAGGCTGTTGCAGTTTACGACTGGCAGTGATAGGGTCCCCGTGGGTGGGCTTTCGCGACTCAAAATGGTCATTGCGAGACACGGGCCAGATTCCGACAGGTACTGTTTTAATGCTACCGTAAAGTTTGGACTTGATGATTTAACAACTTGATTATTGTCCAGGTTACCAATCGCCCACACGTGCTTCAACGTCCTGCTTCTACCGGACTACAGCACGATAGAAAAGTTGCAGGACCGATTACTGAAGGCGATTAATTACTCGAAAGGCTTCGGTATGCTGTGAGCGAACAAATCGCGCTGCGCTTCCCTGGCTTCAGAAGTCAAACGCGGCACCGATTTCCCAGAGAAGAACCCGTGTCTTTCGTAATGTCAAATACTGATCGACGAATCCTGCGGCGGCCTAAGAATGTTCCCTTACGAACTTGTTCATTTTTTTATATTCCTTGTTAAGAGAGGGGTTTGTGGTTTTAGAACAGGGATTTCGATGCGGAACAGCCCCGAGGCAGGCGAGATGACTGTGATGAGAGCGATGACAAAAATATTGTACACTTATAAGTAGTCGACGTGGGCAGCTCTGCAAAGATGAAGCTGGAGAGATATTTATACGTTTGTGTCGTCGTAGCTGTAGCATAGTTTCTTTTACACGGTTTTTTGTGAATAAAATACTGTAGCAGCTGTAATTTTTATCCGTAAAGATTGTAAAATGTTGTTATTTTTCGGTTCGTATGACTTGCGTTTTAAATGTTGAAGCGAGTAAATGTTTGGCGAAACAGGGAAGTGCGGCGTTATAGTTTGTCCGTAGAAGGAAATGAAATAATGAAAATACGAGTTTGTATAAAAAAGTGTAAGTGACGTTTTTAATGGTGTTTTTACATTTATTCGTACAAATAAATTCCGTGTACATATATTTATTTACTGTATGATAATTTTTCTAAAGTAGTCTAGGTTTTTGTCTGAAACATTGGACAATAACGACAGTCGAAGGAACAATTGATTGGTATTGCGTGTACGTTGATTCGAGGGATGATTTGGAGTAATTGTATCGAAATGCAGTTGTGTATTGCCAATAAACGTTAATCAACCGAATTTGCTTGCTTGCTCGGGAAAAAAGTCGACATTTTCTTCGAGATAAACTCGTTCGATGGCAACAAGTAAACGTACCATGAAAATTGCTCTAATTTGTCGCCGAGTATTTGTGCATTAAATGAATAGTTATTTATTGCGTTCTGTCTTGGGCGAAACAAAAACGATATTTTTCCGGTTTTGAAGAAAAAATGTACGACATTACATTCGGGTAATTCTTTGGGCGTACGTGATTACAAGAAACATGAATCGTTTTTAAAAATGTGATAAACTGATAACAGCTATGCCGTGTTTTGAAAAGTTCGGAACACTTCCTGGAAAAAATGGAAAGCATTACGTTGTGTCGATAAGATTAACGAGAATGTAAGTTATAATTAAGCACCAAATTAATTACAACTTTATTACGCGACGTGAAATAATATTCCGAATTTACAATAACAAAATAATCCAAAAATTTAGAAAAAAGCACCGTTATCAGAACTGGATTTTTCCGAGTAACGTAAACTTAATTATCTTTTCAAAAACGTTAATTCAATTTGACTCATATTTTCGATTTTTCGTCGTAAAGAAAATCCGAAAAAGTTTCGAAAGTACAATAAATTATCGAAATAACGGCAGTTTGAGATGCAAATTCAGTCGTTTATGAGGGCAGACATTTCCCTAATCTCATCGTTCCCCTTTTTTTAAAAAGAGGAGTATAATTCGGTATGAAAATACTTGTTTACATTTCGCGGCGCGTGCATGAATTCCAGCCCGCAGCGTCTGAAAACTGAAAAGTCGAAATTGAAGCGCGCTACGGCGGAACGCAACGAGCTGCGCGCGCATCTCAGCGTTCCCGTAGCGATAAGTTCAATGGTAACAGGTGGTTGGCGATGGTTGGTCGAGGCCCAGAGGCGGCAGTACGGGTATGTACGGCATCACGTGCGCTTCCCGTTCCGTGAATATCGAAATCCTCGAGATATTTTCGCCGGCACGCGACTCGTGAATAAAAAAACTCCGAGAGGGCGCCCCGCGCTCACATCAATTCTCGTATTTGATCGCCGGCACGCGTCGCGCGGGTGTGGACTCTCATTGATCGATCGGCTCCCACACATCCCGCCCTTTCCGGCCCTTTTCTCCGCAAGTGACAGCGAGGAATGCAAGTGCGCGAACTCGCGGTAACGGGATCGAGGTCGCGTGTGCCCGCCTGTTGATTCACCAGGGTACTTTACCACGTGTGTCAGTGATCTCCGCGATTCATCAATTGCAACATACGGACGTGAACTGCGCTGAAATTTCTCGCGTTTTCGAGCATTCGCTCGGGAGATTCGTAAGTCCCGGCTTTTTCGCATGCTACTCGTTCGTGTTTATTTGGAACTTTATTTCATCTTTTCGTTAAATCGGGAATGTTTTCTTCGCGTCGAGGCTCGACAATTTTTGTGTCAAAAACGCAGCGCGCGGGACATATGCGTCGAGAAAAATGAAAGAAAATGCAAATCGCGGGGGGTGGGGGGCGTTTCGGCTCGGGGGATGTTTTTACTCGTCTGCCGTTCGCGGCGTATTTAACCTATAAAGAAAGGTCCATTGATCCCGTTACTGCACTTGCGTCCTACACGGAATCATGACGCGAGATGCTTTAACACACGTGATTCTTAATGTACTCGCACAGTTTCTATGTGCATTCCTATGCATGGATCACTCCCGTCGTATTCTCCGTCCCAGATTTTTTTCTCCGAAGAACATATTTCCGAGATTTTTTTCCCGATTGGAATTTCTGGTAAATCAAACACGAGATAAGGCGTGTTCCGAATTGGGACGATGACCCATGCTTTTTTCATGGGAGTTTACCGAAATACGTTATCGCGCGTGAGTTGATTTTTTATGTTATCACTTACACGAAAATGTTGTTCTCGAATTCTTATTATTATCTTGATGGATAATTAATGGAGCTTGACTCATACGAAAATTTTCGTTTTATTCTGGACATTTTTCGATGTATTTCAAGGTGACATGCCCCGTCCACACGAAAACCGAATTTCCCATTTTTCAAATGTTTGATAAGAGCGTTGAAAAGCAATTTTATCAGCTACTAATTCCTCGAGAAATGCCGGGATAATTTCTAAATTACGCTCCGATTTTTACCGTAAAAGTTGCTTCGAAGAAATCATTCCAATAAGGTTCTGTCATGCATGGTTTCCTTGCTCGGAACGAAGGTCTTTCCGGAATGCGAGATTCTTCAATTGTATACCGGTTTCAATCCCGAACCGTGGACGTCGAATAATATTGTTCACTGCGTCGAAATGAAAAATCCCCCGAGCAGCGATGACGAATGCGAAGACCGACAAAAATTTTCTCTCGTGATCGGGAAAAGTGGACGGAAAAATTATTTTCGATGTAAAAAAACCTCAATTCCGTCTTTAATTTTCCAGAAAATCGAGGCGCGAAGGATTATGAACCGGATTTAACTCCATTTATGGGAGAAAAGCGGCGATAATGGAATACTACGACGTGGGATTGTGCGACTTAAGGGAGTTTTGGGAACCCTACTCTTTCGAGCCGGTGAGTAAAATTACGTAATCCCGCGATTACCCCGAAGCGCGAAACGCGAAAGGTCGCAACGTGTAGTTTTATCATCAGCAATTGGGTAAATACATCGAAAGCCAAAGTTATTTTTAAACCGCGTGCACAATTACTCGACGAGTATTTTCTAAATAAATTATCAAGCTTGAAAAAGCGCTATTGATTACGTAATTACGCGGAGATAAAATTCGCGCGAAAACGGAAACTGCAGGAAAAGTCGAGGATAATTGTCGCGGCTGAATCGAGGTTACTTTTCGTGTCCATTCGGGTTACTTTATCGGCGCTGCTCCTTATCAGAGGAAACTGATAAACACTTGCTTCTCGTTCGGCTTTAAACGTTTCGAATATCGATTTCTATCGCTCGAAAATCACTCGCGATGAAAGTTACTTTCGATGATGATTTTCGAGTCGCCGTGGAAAAGTGTTTTTAACGCTTGATGATAGTTTCGCCTTGACTTCGTTGCTGCGGCTGATAAAGCGCTTCGAGTCGCCTTTGCCATAGTTTTTCCGTCGCGTTGTTTTTTTTATTCGACTGCAAGATTTTCGAAGCGCCGATCGATTTCGGGACGATAGCGAAGGCCGTTATCGCGGCGTTTATGCAAATCGGGCAGCGATAACGAATTTTCGCGGAGGCGAATTCAGCTGTGTAATTTTTTGCCTTTTTCTACGCGTCTTTTTGGCAAATACCGTTGACACAGAAAGATTGTAGGTCAATTAAGACGTCCTTAATTAAAACTCGAGGCGAGTTTTTAATTTCAATTTTAACCGCGACGAATCCGGGATTCGCGGCCAGTTTCGCCGCGAATTTATCTGGTTCTTGTTACATAAGGTCATGGTTTTTTTTATCGCGACTTTAATCTCGGCTGAAAATGTTGGGATTCGTAATTAGAGAAAAGAACGAGCGGGGGAACAAAGAAGGTGTTTTTACCGGTATTACGCGCTGCCCATGGAGCTCATAATGTTTCGAGCGATAACTTTTATCAGCGATTTTCTATTTCTGGTCTGCGATTCAACGCTTTCGTTGCGTCATTATTTTCGAAGTAGAAAGGGTTTGTTTGTACATTTTTCGTGCGGGGAAAAAATCTTTGTTGCGTTTGAAAAAATGATGTAACGAAAAACTGGAATCGGAGAACAGAAATAGGCATCGCTGATTAAAGTTATCTCTCGAAACATTCTGAGCTTCGTAGACGCCGGGGATTAATCCGAAAAACACATTTCTACGCGCCGAGATTACATTCGTAATCGGGGTTTTAAACGTTGGAAAAAACCATGACCTTGTGTAACGAAAGGGAGATGAATTTCGCGCTTTTTGGTGAGAAATGCATTAGAAAAGCGAGATCACTTTCTCGGTTGTTCAAGTTTAAACGGATCTTTATTTTCTCGTTACGCGAAGAACCAGAAACCGGTTGCGAACGAGAATGCGCGATTAAACTGTTCGTGATTTTAAACGTTGGGTTTTTTTCTTCAAAATGTCGTTCTATTATTCAACGAGCTGCGGCGAACGAATCAATTATTTACAGCTGCGAACGTTCGAAATCGGAAACATTATTTAAATAAATGTGCACTGATTTTTGCAAGCTGTGAAATAAAGATTGCGGAAATTATTAAAATGGTCGAATTAATCGCCGGGAAATCGATTTCACTTTTCTTCGGGTTTTATCGATCGCAATTTATTTACAAATTACGGTTCTCGTTGAATCGCGGAAAATTTAATGGCGACAGCCTCGATGTTTTTTAATTAATTTTTTTACGAGAATTGTACTTTAGTTTATTGCGGTATCATAAAATGCGTTGAAGTGCATGTGGAAAGTGAATTCTTCATATCGATCAAAAGTTTGACGATTTTCTCGGTTTCTGTTTCGTAAGACTGGAAAGCTTGCAGGTAACAGGGATATGTATTTAAATAATGTTTCTGGTTTCGAAGCTATGGTCGGGGAGTGCATGGTATACAGGGTGTTCCGCAAATAATGATTTTTTTTTTTTTTCGTTTCGTTAAGTTTACGCGGTTTATTTGAAATTCGGGTTTTTTAAGCTTCGCGAGAATTTTTTGCGTTTTCGGGGGAGGATTACTGCCGATTTATCGAATGTGATTTCGAGTTCGATTAATCGAAGGACATGGAAAATTTGGTCGAATCGAATTCATCAATTCGGAAAAATCTTCGAATAATATGAAATCAAAAATAAAGCAATAGCATCGACATTTTTCTTTTCCTTTCGTCCGCGAAATTATCGTGAGAATCGGAACTATCGGGGAAAAGTGTTGAAAAAAACGCGTTCGTGTTCGGTAATTCGATGGGACACCTTGTATAGATATACCTGTCGCGAGGCGAAGTGACGGGAGTATTTGGATGGGATTCGAGGACATTCACCTTTTTTCGTGACTTCGTTGAGACCGGCACTAACGATCGGCTACCTTTCATCCTGTAAAGTCATCAGATGCGAGTCTAGACCGGGATCTAACACTTCATAGCACAAAAGCCACTGGCCCCATACATTAACCTCAAAAATGCAAGGTCGGCCAGTCTTCGAAAAGTTGGAAAGCGATTTCCTCGTCTATTTTTAAACCTTCCTTTTGTCCGACGAAAATCTCGACTCGGCTCCCATATTTTACTTCCCAAGGAGCGTTCAATCCCTGAAACGAAATTCCTCCGCGTCTTTATCGAAAAGTCGGTGAAATTTCGTAAGCGATGTTGAATAAAATCGCGCAATTTCGCATTTCAAAACCTTGAGCGCGGCAGGTGTCGAGTTGCATTGTCTCAAACTGCGAAAAACGCCATCAGCGAAATAACTGTACGAAATCGCTGACCGTTGGCGGAGTAAACAATAACGGACTTTCGAAAAAACGCGACGCGAGCGCCGAAGCTGTAGAAACGACTGAATTTCGCGACGCGGTAAAATGAAAATGGAAGTTTGATAATTATAAACGTGATATTCGCGCATGGGATATGGCTGAGGTGAAGAACCTCTGCTAAAATTACACGCGCGCTGTAAATGACCGTGAAAACCGGAAGGACCGTTTAGACGGTCAAGTTGAAGGTCGCGGAATTTCTCCGCGCGTATGCGAGAGCCTCGCTCGTTTTCGTTGCAAGGGGGTTCGGGAGGCGCCTGCGCGGAACGAGAAAGGGCTCGAGCTATGCGGAAGTCGGTCTGCGGGCCGAGCCGGCAATTCGCTTCTCCTTTTTTTCTTTCTTTCTTCTCTTTCGCTACTCTTATCTCCCATTTCTTCATTCTCTTCGCGAATCTCAGTATCCGGTTGAGCGTAATCTTCGCATCATCTAACGGTGGTTCCAACTTCCGTCGAGAAATTCTAATCTGGGCGGAAAGGGGCACTGGCACTTTTCTGCTTTCACGATTCGCGAGCGTTTCGATGCTTCGGGGGAAAAAAGTTGACGTTTTTGGAACGATTGCGAAACTTTTTTTTTTCGCGATCTATTTGAGGTTATTTTTTTTTTCGCGATTTATTTGAGGTTATTTTTTCGTAACTTCGAGGTTTTTATTTTCAGGTCTTGAGCAATGACGTGATGATGGGCGTGAAAGAAGACGAATGGAACAATTTGCTGTACCTCAAAGACAGGTCTCCTCTAGGAGTCGTCCTCAGAGATCGTTTGATGACCGACGCGGCTTTGGGAGGACCGAAACCCATAAAATCCGAGCACAGTTACAGTCTCCTCGCCTCCAGTCCGCCGTTGAGTCCGGCGACTCCGGACACCAACTCGAATGTTCCGGCCACGAATTTGTCCGCCGACTCAAACGCTGTAGATAAAACCTCCATTAATCATCCCGAAGAACACCACAAAACTCTGCAACTCGACAGAGACCAGATCGACGGTAAAATCCCAAGAAACATTCCATTTTGAAAATACTGAAAAGCAATTTTTTTCAGATTTGGACGAAGAATGTTTCCCTGTTATTTCGATGACCGCGGCGCCGGGGAATGAAATGTGCATGATGTCGAGGCTTCCGGTGAAGACGGAAATCGAAACCGATGATTGTCCTGAAATCAAGGGCGAGCCGATCAGCGCGCCGAATAGTCCTTGCGTTCATAGTTCGTCTTCGGCCGATAATAAGAGCACGATCATCACGGTGGAACCTCAACTGCATTTCCCCCAGTATTCGATCCCTCAAATCAGCGATAGCGAGGAAGAGGACGAGGATGCTTATCAAGTAATTCGATGTTTCGATGTTTCAAGGTCGTTTACGGTATCGAGTATTACAACGTGAATGTATTTTCAGAGCATGGAACTCGAGGAGACGTATAGAGAGTCCGTGGAGAGCAGCGGTGCACCGCAGGAATTGCCTCCGACGCCGCCGAGCAGCGCGAGTTCGGACAGCGAAGGGACGGTGTCGACCTCGTGCTCGCCGGAGCGTCGCGACTCGCAAACGTCCGCTCATGTACAGAGTCTCAAGGGACTCTTGGCGCCCAGGATGTACATTACGAGTGGTTCTCACTCCACACGGCAGCCTATTCACACGCCATTAATTTCCTGTCAGCCGGTTAGGGCAATTTTCCATCTTTCCATTCTTCCATGGATTCGAAAAGTTGTTTTGGGGTGTATCGGAATGCTGAATTATTTTCTTTTATATTGTAGAAAGGTTCGACGGGGATTCTGGTGTTGACGGAGGAGGAGAAAAGGACGCTCTTGAGCGAAGGTTACCCGATACCCACGAAACTGCCGCTTTCGAAACACGAGGAAAAGTCGCTGAAGAAAATTCGGAGGAAAATTAAGAATAAAGTGCGTTTGGGTTTGGGTTTTGGAGGGGGAGGAAGGCGAATGTTTTGATGGAAAATGTGGGGTTTTTTTTTAGATTTCCGCGCAGGAGTCTCGCAGGAAGAAGAAGGAATACGTGGACAGCCTTGAGAGGAGGTTGACCGCGGTGACGAACGAGCTGGCTTCGTATAAAGACAGACTGAACATGATGGAGGAGAGCAATTGCGAGCTGCTGAAGGAGCTGAAGGACCTGCGACCTCTGCGAATGTTATTGCAAAAATCTTTCTAGTTCCACGTGTGCATTATTTACGTTATCGTGCGTTTCGCCGATGTAAAAACTAGTATTAACTTGAATCGAAAAATTATCGTACTTCCAGCGCAGAGTATCGACTTTACACTTTTCGAGAACGCACCTTCGAAAATAAAATTTCTCATTGTATATTTTACATTTTTTATTCACGTTTTGTTAAGGCGAAGAGCGTGTGAAAATCATGGTACAAAGTTTATGATGTGCCTTTCATTCTCGGCGCGTAAATGTCAAATCTTTACTGAAATTTATTAAGAGATGATATGATTCCGTATTTTTAAGCTAAGGAATCGAACTGAGCATAATTTTTACTATCGTGGAAGTTTTTACTGAAAACATTTTTCTCTGGTTTTCACAGATTTAGGTAATATGTTTGCTTTTGATAAAATTGGGATTTGAAATCCGAATAGGTTAATATGTAGATTAAGCGACGTATTTCATCGAATGTTGAAGCTGATCAATGCGATCTGTCGTTTTGTGCAATGTCGAAGACAATAATCGAACGTATTTTTCTTCAATGTTTGAATATTACAAAACGATCGATTGTCGCGAATAAAGGAGAGTTTGCGAAACAATAGTTTTATGTCTGTTGTACAAAAGTGCATTTGCGTATTGAAAAACAGTCATTCCATGTACATCTAAGTATTTTTGATAACTTCATTTGAACATATTCAAAGTACACATTTCGATGGAAGATATTTTTGGAATTGTAATTTCAAACTCCAGAAGTATAATCAGATAAATACTTCGTCGTTGAAAACATAATTTATTCCTCATCGCTGTACATTACATTTCAATTACGGTCTGATGAATATAAACATTAATTTGTTTCTATTTTTTTATAGGGCCTTAATTGAAAAACATGAACGTAATCGACTTCCAAATCATGCTATTTTTGAAATGCGTTAACGCTGTTTTACTGTTTGACATATTTTATACATAGTTCTATTTGTGAGATATTGTTAAAGTATGAAGTATATATTTAATGTACGAATTTTATTCGATAAGGTCGTGTGTTTTGCGTGTCGACGATTGCACCAATAAATCCGCTCGCGCGTTGAGCTATTATGAAATCGACGTCAAGTTCGTAGTCTTATTTATCAAGAATGTGCAATGTTCGCAAACATGATTCGAAGTTGAAATTAAAATTATTATGTTTCATTCCTAACAATTCTCTATGTCCATTTCAATTTCCTCGATGTTTTTGCCCCTCGCATTTTCCTCGAGAACGTTCAAACTGAAACTTGCGTCATCGCGTTCCGTGTTCTTTATCTTCTTCGACCTGTAAAGAGGATTCTCGAATCTCCCGCCAAAGCTTGATCGACGAGAACCCGCATCCGCGTCAGCGTTATCGTCTTCCTTCGCCGGAGGACTCACCAGTTGAACCGTGCCTTCAGGAATGTTCTCGAAACGCGCAAAGTTTCCTTTTTTGTCTTTCTTTCGAGCCGCTTCCTCGACAGAATACCAAAGTTCTCCCATGCCTTCGAGAATCCTAAAAAAATATGTAAAGATCGATCGCCCTCGTGAGAATAATCGAAGGGGAAAAAAACGTCCGTCATTTATTTCTTTCTCGACTCGAATTTCAACGGGACGAAAAGAATAATAAAACATCGAGGAGTTGCGCTAATTAAATACCGCCGTCTCAGTTGGCTTCTTCGTTCGAGAATGAAGCGCAGAAATTACGACCGAGTACAATTGTTAACGGCAAATGCGAGCGAGTTGCGAACTGAAAGACTTTCCGAATAAGTTGAAGCTAATGTTTCCCGAGTTGTCGAGTTGATCGATCGTTTGTTGGCTCGTAAACGCTCGACTCCCCGGAAGAAAAATTGCGTTTGTTGTATTTGCACGTCTCGGGCTCGGCGAGCACATTCCGAAGTTCGTATTTGTTCGAAGTTCGTAACTTCTCGGTGCATTTTATTCGAAAACGTGTATTTTCGGCGATTAATCGACGCGGTTTACGTTGATAATCGAAGTGTCGGAAAATAACGAGCGAGTTCAAATTTCCATCGAAGCGCTTTTGAAATAATGAAAATATTTATTCGGCGTTTCGAGCGAAAACGCCCATTTATTCGTGGTGTTTGCGTAAATGCAGTTTTTGTTAATGAAAAACGAAGGAAAAGAGGCGATAAAACGTATTATTAAACTCCAGCCATGCGTTCCGAAATAACGTGTCCAATATTTCATCTCGTATTTTTTGCCTCGCGCGTATCACGCGCGTTATCTGTTCGAAAAAAACGCGTTCGTATGCACGGAACAGCGCGTAACTTTCGGTTCACCTTTCTTGTAATTACTTTTTCCCATTGCTTTCGAATTGCGGCATCGCCCACGTCGCGGAGAGCAACGCCAACAAGAAAGTAATATCCCCGCCGCCGAATGACGTTACTTAATTGCTTTTTAAGCGCACAATTTTTCATGAAAGCTGTGAAAAATTGGATTTTTCGTACTTACTCGCTTCGGGAGTAGCCGTAATAAAAAAGCGTGAAGTACAAAAGCGCGACCACGACGAAAAGTCCGCCGAAAAATAAACCCAGGCCGAAGGCGAGGCTGTGGTCCCTGAAGGGCGCTCCGGTCAATTCGGCACTTTTTATCGCGATTCTTTCCTCTGCAAAGTCAAACACCAGTAAAGAATTCATCGCAATTGTCAAGCTACCAACCTGAAAAAGCTCGTTTCAGGTCGTCAATGGCTTCTTCGCTGGCGACTCCGGCGTAACTTTCTTTTTCGGCGATGAGAATTTCCGTGACGTCACCGCTCGCTTTTCGGACGTGCCATTCCAGGGAATTCGCGTAGGAACTCATTACGCGCTCCGCGATTCTTTTAATTTTCGGTAGGAAAAGTTTGCCCGCGAGGCGGACGCGAGCGCCGCAAAAATCGCAGCAGTGACCGTCCACCTAAGAAAAACATCGGGGAAAGCTGCTTTTGTACGGATCGCGATTTTTACGAGTTTAAATACCCTCGGAAAATAGCCCGGAGGCTGCGAACTTTCGGAAGCGGTTTTAAAACAAAGGATACATTCTCGGGGGGAAAAGGAAACTTTTACCTGGATCGGCTCCTCGCAAGATCGCGGTTCGCATCTCGCTCTTTGAATGTCGCAAATTTCCTCCGTGTACGCTTTTTGGTCATTTTCTTGGCAAGGGCAACCTTCGCAACTCGGGACGTCGCTGTACCTGAAAAGTACGCGTTTGCATGCCCGATTTTTGAAAGATTAATGGGCGAATGTGAACCCGACGAAGGGAATTCGGAAAATTCAGATTTTTCAAAAACTTCGTAAGAATAGGGTAATTTCGGGAGAGATGGCGCTTGCGGGAGCGATGGCTCACCCACACTATCCAGAGTATTATGCATGCAATTGTTTCTTTCTTCAGTTTGTAGTAGTGCTGTGACGCGACATTGAAAGGTAAGTGCGAAAAATTGTTTTCCGTATGTTTTTTGTAAGTAAAATGCCATAAAGGTGAGCCATCTCTCCCGGATTCACCCTATATCAAATTTATTCGCCGCTTGATATTTATGACAGTTTAAAGATTGC
>JABFQM010001181.1:0-23693 GCA_022816865.1 Zelostemma sp. ZL-2020
AGAGGCATGTGATCGGAATCAAGCATTCGTCCATATTTCAGCGAGGTTTCGATCAGTTCCTTTACGATGAGTTTGGAAATGTTCACAAGGTTGCTCCTTTCGATGATTACCGGATCTCGTGCTGGAAAAATATTCCACGATCTGTGCAACACGTTTTTCTCTTTGCAAAAATTTCAGGTAGAGTGTACCGATTCAAAAAAAGAACTTTATCTTCCAACGTTTTATTGATTGACATTTTGGACTGACATGGAGTACGACATTTCTTATCTTCATTGTGTTTCAAGCACAAAAAGCTGTATAGATTGTGCGTGAAATGGAAAACAGCGAAGCGAATGTTTGCATAAAATAAAATTGAAACACTGATTTAGAAATTCATCGTTTTCCTCAATCTTCAACATTTATAAATTTAAAAAAAAACTTCTTCGCGTCTTTATTGCAGGTAAAGAAAGCATTTATTCGTTTTCCCAATTAATCTCGTGAAATAGAACAAGTGAATGTAGTAATAGTTAACAGGAACAAGAAAAGAAAATGGAGAAAAATGCTCGCGGTTTCAATCGTGCTATACCATTTTCTCAGCGTTAAAGATATCTTTTCAAAGAAAGCTCGCGCGACAGAAAAGTAGGTGCAAACAATACAAACACAAGCTGGAGACGTGCTGTAGGTGCGGCGGACTTGTCGGAAGAATGTCACAAAAATCAGACAAGTCAGGGCCATGAGAATGTATACCACTGAGACCAAGTGGAGGCGAGGGTGAACGTTGCAGGGAATCCTGCATCGAGAACTCAACGTCCTGGAGTTCTTTGAGACAGAGCCATTCTCCGTCAACGGAGACCCGGAAATTGCACAGATAGATGGTGTCCTGCGCACCGGCCATGTCCTGCTCGATCATGACCGCACCGTGATGCTGTTCACCCGGAGGCCACAGCTTCAAACTGGACTGGGATTCCTGCCGCATAGAAGATGGTCCCTCGTCGACCACGTTGACGATTTTCTACGTTCACTAGGTCACCAAAGATGCCGACTTTTGATATCGATGCGTCAAGTTTTTCACGAGCACTGAAAGCTTCCGCACGATTTCTCGCGAAGTTTATCCAAACCCACGAATTGTCGGGATCGATTCGTTTTTCAAGGTCATCGAGGTGGAGTTTTGGCTCGAAGTGTTCGCCTGATTTCGTAATCGACGTGACGATTGTGCGCGTAAGTGGATTGGCGAATAAAACGAGGATATTTTCGCGTCAATGTTAAGCGCACACTGTTTTTGAATACTCGATAAGAAACTGTTTGATAACCCACACTGATTGGGGTAGATGTACGAGGAAGTGAAAGGTTTGATCAGACGGAAATTTCACCACGAAAATGGCGAACCGGCGGACGTTGATATTGATTCTCCCGCCGACTTTGCTTCCACCTACGATAATCAATATGTTGGCGGTGTCTTGGTTGCAAGCGAAGGCGGGTGGTGCTGCCATCTTATTTTTCTCGTTTAATTGCGACACGGGAAGTTGATGCTCGGAGGTAATTTAATTAATTCAACTGCTACGAAGTTTTTATAATTTTCGGAATACTCGAAATATCGATGTGAAAGTTCAAAATGGTAATTGCGATGAATTTTGTGGAACTGTATTAAAGCTCACATTTTCTGATTTTTATTTTACTCCTTCGAATTGAAAAATGAGTACGCAATTTACAAAGAGTTGCTTACTTGCAAAACGCGGGGAAATGATTGATAAGAAATTTGAACTTTTTGGGTTTTCGAACAATTGTCAAAATTACATTTTGCCAATTGACTGAATATTAATTTTCAATTTTATTCAATGACTACAAGGGATGCAATATTTTTTAGATGACGTGTAAATTCATTGTTTTTAATTAACACGAAAATTCCTGTGCATTGTATTGTTGAACATCTGAAATGTTTTGGGTTTTAATTGGAAAGGTATTCTTTTATATTTAAATGAAACATGATTGGATTGATTAAAATTATTGTTGACTAATTAAGTTTATCAATAAGCACTTTTCGGTTTCATTATTTTTGAAAAAGTTTCATGTTTCGGTAAAAAAATATAATTTAAAGAACTTTTGAGTCATATTACTTGAAAACAAAACACGCGATTGCAGCAATTTTGAAATAAATTATCTTGCAAAGTAGACACAAAAAATCATTTCTACTTTTTTAATTTTGAATTCGAACAATTTTATAAGAAAACGAATTTGCACAATAATTATATTATTTTTGGTTCGTAAATTTTGGTTATTTGAAAAAATGGGAATGGCCAATGGCGTATTTCCATAATACGAAAATTAAATAGTTTTTAGAACATTTATTATACGATTGAAACTGCGATAAAAATATATAATAACATTTTAAAAAGCTAAATTTCGTGAGTTATTATTAAAAACCCACTTAACAATATCATCAAATCTATAAATCGCTATAAAACAATAAAATCCTTAATAGTAAATAAACTTTCGCAACATTCAACTTTCAAATTTCCCGCCACAACAGTGCCGTACGTAGAAAAACATGCACTTACCTGCCTCAACAGGAACAATAATCGCGTATCAATATTATCAAAACGAATTCTATCAAACATCAGCCCTATTTTTATATTTCCCTTTAAGAAAAAGAAACAGAAATTCTCACATTTTGAATTTAAAAAAAAATGTTACAAATTAGCGACTCATCGTTTCCTTATTTTCGGAAATTCGCAACCTTTGCAAATCTTTTAACAAGAGAAATTTAAAAACTTTCGCCACCCAATAACGCGATGAAAAATTTTAAACCAAGTGTAATAAAAAAGGGGCGTTTAGTTTGCAAGTACGTATATGGCGATTGAAAAGAGACAGAGGTACTCACGTCTTGGGGCCCACCAAGCATCCAGCTTTCTTGGTCTCGAGACCACGAGATCCGGCCACTTATCCTCCCTTATGGAATATGTTGACGGGGAGCGCGACACAGTTTTATTTTCTTCGGACACTGGGGTACCGGTAAAGGATTTTTTAGACGGGGAAACTGGCAAACTGTTGTTGGCTTCCGCGGCCATATTCGAAAGCACAAACTACTCGTGGTCACGAAAATCGAGCACTCATATGTAGAATAAATGTTATGATAGAACACGATTATCTTAATCTGCCACGTTACGATTCATGCATTGTTGGATCAACATTCGGTACATGACACACGGTGCTAGTCGAACAAATCGAAACTCTGGAACTCGATCGACCTTGATTTATCGACTAATCGAATATCTCGAGTTTTGCACGATGTTGAATTGTGCAGAAGATTGCTGTAGATAAGGGGCCGAAAAGTGTAATATAATTCGCTATTTTTCGGAAAAAAGAACTGGGAAAATGTACTATTTTTTGAGAATTGTGAAAAATATTAGAGAATGCATTTTTATGCGGACTCATTTGATTTATAATTTGATTTTGAATAAGAGAAACCTGTTATCATTGATAAAAACTTAATTGCTTTGAATTCAAATTTACGGTTTCACTTATCTAAATACCTATAAAAACTATCCTTTCCCAAAAAATATTTAATTAGTCCTCAAATTAAAATAAAGTGAATAAATAATAATAATGATTGTTAGTTTTTTCATAATCTTTATAATCAAGAATCCTAGAAATTATAATTATTGAAAAAAATATTAATTCAGGTATTAGGAAAACTAAATTTCCAAGACAATAAACATGTTTTAAACTGCTCAAGCAGTTTCATAAACAAAGATAAAAACCTCGAACACTTGAACGCGCTTTACATGGTTGAAACAATAAAAATTCATTAGAGTCCGTTATTTTTTTTAGGTTGCAGGTAAGCTATTTAAAATGCAGTATTAAGATAACTCGGCTCGTGATATAAACAGCGAAGTTTCCTTTACTCACAAGTGTTTTTTCGTAACATTATAACAAGAACTTGGCTTCAAAAACATTCTTTGTGATGAAAAGAAATGGACCATAAACTATTCTTCATTTTATTTATTTTCATCTTCATTTTTTACATATTTTATAATGTAATTATTGAGATATTACCATCAAAAAAAGCTGACAGTGGAAAGAATCAATTCACGTACGATAACTCCGAGAAGTGGAATGACGAATATCGTAATTGCGAATCAAATAATCAGTCGCCGATCAATATTATTACATCTCAAATATCTTACGCTAACAATTCATTGTTCACGTTGAATAATTTGGACTCGATGCCAACGAATATGACCTTATCAAACACCGGAGCCACAAGTAATTCATTTCCCGATTCATTTTCTTAAAAAATGTCTGTTTCATCACAATCTTTTTGTATTAAAATTGACAACAAAATAAGTAGAAACAAATTGCTTACATTTTGGTTTCGAAGAAAAATAAAACGGAAAGAAAAGACGATAAATTTGATAAAAAACTAAAGTTTCATCTATAAATTGCGAAATTTCTTGTTCAGTCATTCTTAGAGCGTCATTTCCTCAGAACTCAAGCGTCTCGTTCCAAATATGGAACCGTAATTACAAGTTCGATCAGATTAGTTTTCACTGGGGAACAAACAACAGCGACGGCAGCGAGCACGCAGTTGATGGAAAAAAGTAATTAGATATTACAGAACGATAAAAGTATCTTCTAGCTTTTCTTGATTTATCATCGATCTGATAATTTTCCAGATACGCAGCAGAAATGCAGATGTCGTTTTTCTCCGACGAATTTCAAACATACGAAGAAGCTTTTTCAGACCCAAATGGCGTTGCGATGATATCATTTTTGTTACGGGTAATAAAAATTATACAACTTCCGAATTTCAAGAATACACAAATTTGTCATGAAGAAAACATGAAAAATAATGATTTTTCATCAGGCTAATGACACCCAAAATGAATGGCCAAATCTTGCGAAATACGTCGAAAAAATTAGCGAAATCGGCAACGAAATAACGATATCCGAAGATGATGTATTTTCTTTGGATCGTTTCGATTCTTTGATAGAAGTTGAACATTTTTTCCGATATCCAGGATCAATGACGCAACCTCCTTGTTTACCTGTGCTTTGGATAATTAGTGTAAATGCAATAAACATCCCGATGAGCGTGGTAAAGATAAATCAGAATTTACTAGCCTAATTATGATAATTAATATCGAGCCAAAATGAAACACTTTTTTTGTTGTTCTTAGCTTGAAAGCTTCAGGAACACAAAATTAAGAGGTGGAGCTAAAAAAAATGCGAGGGCACTTCAGCCCCTGAATAATCGGACAGTATCATCCGCTACCAAATCAAAATTAAACAGAGAAGCAAGGTTTGACGATGATGCGTCTTACTTTTAAAATTAAGAAGTTGCCTAATCTCGTTTTTCGGAAGATCTAATCTCGACTTGCAGGTCGATTAATCAATCATGTGATTTTTATTTGTATTTTCGATCATAATTATTGTTTGCAAATTAATTCTTGATACTCTTTTACCAAAATTATCCGTTCTTGATATATTTAATATACCGCATATTGTAATTCTATTTTAAAAAATTGTTCTTAAATATATAACAAACTAATCAAAAAATTAGTTTACAATAAAAATCGGTGTCTTATAAATTTAATATACGTCAACGTTGTAAAACTACCAACACTTTGAATATTTTAAATTGTACACCAAAACAGGGAAATTTCGTTTTTCAAAATTGTAGAAAAGCCGAAGGTAAAAGTACCTTGAAAATTATCCGACATTATCAGCACGTAATTGCGGCATTATAAAAATTATCTTTCGCATTGCACAACTGCCACACGGAAGTACTTGCGAGGAAATTCGTTCGTTTTTTTCGTAAGCGAAATAAACGTTGAGTATTTTTGAAATGATGAAGAAAGTGATTGGATTAAGTATCGCGATTCTCTGCTGTACAGCAGGTGAGTGTTTTTAATTCCAAATTCATTGTTCAGATCACTTACATGCTTCGAAATATTCCGAAAAGTGATCACGAATGGAGAGGATTTTACGTACAATAATGCTGAGAAGTGGGGCAATAAATATCCTGGTTGTAAAGAGGGAAACCAATCCCCTATTAATATTAGGTCATCCCAGGCGAAGAAGAAAGGTCCCATACCTATAAAATATAGACATTTTAACCAGGATGCACAAAACATGTCTTTAAAAAACACCGGAGACACAAGTAATTGATTTTCCGGTTTTATTATTTTACCTGCGGAGAAAAATGAGTAGACCCTACTAAATTAAATTTTTTCCTGCGCAGTATTATTACGAGCAGAATTTCCTGAACGTCCCGATTTTTCATACGGCTCAATGAAAGATCCTTTCATGTTTGAACACATAAGTTTTCACTGGGGGAAAAATACCGAAGATGGCAGTGAGCACGCAATCAATGGGAGAAGGTTTAATTAAGAAAATAACATTCAATCAATAATAAAACATATTAAAAAAATTATCCTTCTTCTAGTTTTTTCTTTTGATAAATCTCTGGTTGTGTTTTTAGATTTTCAGGGGAAATGCAGATGAACTTTTACACTCAGAAACGCAACGAGAAAGGGGAATATATCGATAGAGTAGACCGAATCCTTATCATTGCATATTTGTTAAAGGTAATAAAAATGCGAAGTTCAACATCAGCTTTTGGGTCTTTATTTTTTTATTTTTGAAGAATAAAAGACACGATTTGTAAAGCCGAAAAGTCTTTCGCGTAGAAACACAAATAAGATGCAAGCTTTTGTACTTTTTTTCTTCCGAAGAATACAAAATTAACTAGTTTTGTCTTCTTAACAGGAGAGCAATGATTCATCAAATGCGCTATCAGCTTTGAAAAATTCCATCAAAAAAGTCAGTGCCATTGGTAGCGAGACAGACGTACCAGGAAGCGATACGTTTTCGCTTGAAAGCTTGGAGATAGAGATTCCCGTTTTCTACAAGTACATGGGCACAGTAACTCAACCGCCTTGCAAAAATAACATTATATGGATTGTAAATCCAAAGCCCATTAAAGTTTCACCGAGTGTGGTAAACAATCGTTTCAAAAATACGTGCGGATTTTCTTAAACAATAGAAATTTATATGAACTTACTCTTCCAGATCGAACTTTTGCGGAAAACAAAATTACGAGGCGACGCGAAATCGAATGTGAGACCAATCCAGTTTCTGCGTGGCCGAAAAGTCTCGAAATACCAGGGTAAAGAGCAAGAGTAAAATGAAGAAGGTTGACGCCATTTTTGAAAAAGTCACGTGTAGCGTGTAAAGCGATCAGAAATTTAAAAAGTATGTCAAAATAAATTGCATAATGCAATTTTACAATAGTTCTTTGGTAGCTTGTTCTTCAAATAAACGTAAAATTATTCCTCGCACCTACAAAATAAATGTGAGGTTTTTTCTCCTCTTGGCTTAGCGATTCAATCGAGTGTCTCAAATTTCCCGCCTTTGGATTGGAATTATCAGATTTTTACGCCACCAATTGAGGGGCTCAAAATTGTGTAGTATACACACAAAAAAAGTTGATAAAAACAATATAAATATTACTCAATAGAAATTTTAAACCGACCAAAGTCAGAATAAAAATTTCATTTCAAATTAAAATTTCAAAAACACGAAACTGAAAGAAAAACTGTTTTCGGACATGATTAAAAACGACAGGAAAACGTAATCTTGCGTCGTATATAAATCGGTATGAAACCAATTAGCCGACTCTTTTAAAACGCATATAATTTACGCCTCACATTTTAATTATGGTGAGTATCCCTCATAGAAACATCAATCAAAAGCGGTGTCAACTCTACTGCGTTCTCGTAAGAACCTCTTCGAATCACCGCGAGCAACTGGCTCTGAAACTTGCGCACGCAGAGCCGGGAACGCGGTAATCGCGGCCTACCCCGATGCCGAAAGTCAAAGTTCCGCGCGGCACTGATCGGAGCGAGTCTCCCTCCCTTTCTTCCGACGATTCGAATTTCGGCGGACATGGCGCGAAATTCGTGAACTTTCCGGTCTTATTTTACGGTGAATTTGGGCTCGATTGCCTAGATTAATCCGCCACCATGTACGGCATGCTTCTGGAGAGTGTGCAGCACTTTGTGCAGGTTCGTTGTGTATTCCTTTCGCGCTCGCGTGTCCCCGCGGCAACTATTTATATTTATTCGAATGACGTTAGTGGCTCTTTAAGACACAGCTGCATAAATTTTCGAATGCTTATAAATAATTCATGCGCAACTAGATTCTTCAACGCGCCATGCACTTTCTTCCTAACGCGATTTAGACAGATCGTAAACATATTTTTAAAGAGTATTTTGTTCTATAAAAGCGCGAAACATTTTGCATTTTGCCAGAGACTTTTCCTTTTTTTTCGAGACTCTTTTCATCCCTCTTCGTAAATCGTATCGCGAGACGTTAATTCCAGTTTGCCCAAGTCCTTGGGTAAACTTGTTCACGTAAAAAGTTCGAAGGCAAGGGGATTGATTGACACGAATTTTATTTCTCCGTGACTCGCGATTTTTTTGTACGTTGATTTTTCATCGTCGAACGTGTTCCCTCCTTGAAGAATTCAATCTCGAAGTGATTTTTTCTCGTTACTCTGAAAGATTTCAACTTAAAACGATAAATGACGAATTTCAATGGTCCTTGAAAAAATTTACCGCCGCGAACAATCAAATCTGAGTGTTCTTATATACTTGGGTTTTTCTATGTTTTACAGTGAAAAAAAGGTGTGTATTTATTAATGAATAAAACAAACAAAAACCGAACTTATTTCTTTATAAACATGAAATTCTAATTAGAACCGATTTCAGTTTGATTAATGAATGATATAAAATTAAAAAAACAATTTCGGAATCTAATTGTTAATTAATATTCTCCACATCATAGTCGAATTTGTAACAAAACTTCATCAAAATTCATTTCAATTTTAATTGATGTCGAATCGAATTTTGGTAGAATTATTTGGATTCTTATATCCATTTTTAATACATTCACTGTGATTTTCAGGTATGATAAATTACCAAATCAGAATAAAAAGCATAAAATAAAAGATTATTTTGCAGTGTAAGTACTTGCATAAAAGATCGCCTTGTAATAAAGATAAAATAAATAAGTAGACACCGCAACTCAAATTTGTCCTAATGAATACAAATTTACCGGTGACACTCTCAAGGGAGATATATTTCTCTGTAATTCTCTCTAGTGCTTTTTTCCTTTTCGTAAAATTTGTTCATGCAATATTTCCATCAAAAATGTTATAATTAAAGCATTAATTACAAAATATTCAATATGCATGAGTTCTTATTCTTTAAATAGATAAAAATGATTAGGATATTTCCATTTATTTGCTCTTAAGAAGCATTGATGAAACACTAGAAGCAATTTATGTTATTATTTGTACCTTTTGGAACCAAATTTTATGGGTGTGGCTATTCACCTCACCATTATGAAAAATTCCAAAAATGGGTATGTTCGAACATATTAAATTTTTTCGTGGAAAAAATCAAAATATTGAAAATTTGCGAATACAGTGAGTTAGGATTTTCAATTCTCTAGGGAATAAAGCCATTAACTAATTAGAAATTCCATTTTTTAGCACTTTTATGGGAACACGAAAAAACGTGTGGCCATTCATCCCACTTTACCCTACATAATTAACAATGGTTTCCGCACACGAACTGCGTGTTCCATCTCACCCGGAAAGCTTCATTTTTCCCGAAATTGACTTTTTTTCTCGGAAAGTGTGTGAAACCAAGAAAAAAAAAGTAATCTGGAATGCTTTCCATGTCTTCAGACTAGGGCGTCTAAACAAGAGATCCATATATTTACCTAAAATTTTTATGCAATTTTGCAGCTACGGCAGTCATTTAAAAAAAGGCGTTTTATCTCATCCGGATTTACCCTAAACCAAAACCATAATTCATTTCTTCATAGTAAAATTTAATAAGTTAAAAATTTTTTCTCACGACAAGGTAATAAAGTTACATAGATAAGAAAATATTGAGTTGTTCCCAGTCACCTTCCATTACCAATTAAATTAAATGAAAACCCCGGTATGGCCCCCAATATTAATTACCAATATAAAATTTCAATTTCACCCATAAAAAACGCGGATAAGTATCAAAAAAGAGCTTTTTATGGGTTTTCCAGCTGGAGTACGGAGAAGACGTGTGGTTTGACATTCTGGATCACGCGAACATTAAACAAACCAGGTTCAACTCGCGTCAAATTTACTCCGACGAATTAATGATGAATTTAGCCGCGGCTCTCGCCTCGCGCACCGGCCAAAGCATCAACAATGTCATGTATTTTTTCGGCAGGTGCTTCGTCCGATTCTTCAGCAATCTCGGGTGATTAAAAAGAGAAACAAGAATACATTCAAAAATTAATTTTGAGCATTCACAAACGTTTTTCATGCAGATACGACTGCACGATTAAAGCAACCGGTCGATACTTTTGCGACTTTCTTCAAAGCGTGGACAATATTCACATGCAAATGAGATTCACGTACCCGAAAATGAAAAGCCCTTCGATGTACACGACGCACGTCGATCCACATGGCGTTGTGCTTATTTATAGAAGCACTCGGCAGGGTTTCACTCATTATTTCATGGGCGAGTATTACTCAATCCAAGATTGCTTCATTGATAAAAAAACATCGTACAAAATTTGTTTATGAACTTGCGACTTCGATGAATGTTTAAAAACGTTCCAAAACTCATCGACTTTTGAAAATTTCGCATCTTTAGGTCAACTTTACCAGATCGCCAAAGAACTTTACGAAACGTCCCTCGACATTAGAGTGCTCGAGAGTTCGAACAACATTCCGGGCACTCGAAGTGTCATGGTCAAATTTCGCATAGACTTCGACAATCGCCATTACGTAAGTAAGAAAAACAACGAGCCTGGAATATAAAGTTAAGCTGCTATAAAGTATATAAAGCTATATAAAGTATCTGCTCTTTGCAGATAGCAAAAGACAAGGAAATGCACACTCCAGTAGGTCGGGAGTTACCTCCGGTTCCCTGTTCGCTAATCCTGGGTCTTTTTCCATTCGGGGTGTTGATAAGCCGGGATATGCACATTCTCGGGGCTGGGGAAAAACTCGTTCAAGCTTGGGGAGGTTCCAAGAATATCCTGAACAAACCAGCCACCGAAATATTTAAGTGTAGAAGGCCCAAAGGCATCGCCTTCACCTGGACAAATGTGCGTTCCGTTTTTATTCAGTTGGTCGAAAAGAGTAAAAAATTCGCTTTTTCTATAGAATAAAATGTTTCACTCTCAACAGAAGTACTCCATTCCTGTCATTCAAAATTTCACTCCAAAAGAACATGAAATTCATGGAGTAAAATTTCACTCCCAAAGATTTACTTTTCGCTTTGAAAAACAAAAGATCATCTTGAATTTAAATGCTAAAAGAACATTTTTATCAGGTGAGATGCTTGCACTCGGTGATGTTCGAGGTGGAGCTGATAAGATCGGCGGAAAATTGCGCGATCGAGAACAGCACGTCGACGAAGGCCGAGGTATTAGGGCGGAGAGGAAGTCAGGGCTCGCGTAGCATACTACTGAAGGGTCAAATGAGATATATAGAGGATATGAAGGCGATTGTCTTCCTCTGCAGCCCTCTGTAAGGCATTATCGCATTTCAAGAGAAATCCGAAGATGCCGAGGATAAAACCCTTGGATTTATCTTGATACTTTTATTCGTCGTCAGACGTAACCGAAAAAAAGCCTTTAAGCCCGAACCGTTTTCTTTTTCTATAGTGTAAATAGCTTGGACGAGCTCATGAACATGGGTCTGTACATAAACGATCTCAATTTACATGGTTTAAGTCGAGAAATGGTACTCGCTGGATGGCAACATTGTGGAAGGTAACGGAAACGAAAAAATACTGAAATAATACGCTTCTATGGTTTTCCGGAACTGATCAATCTCCTCGTGATTCATTTTTTGAGTGTCTTTAATGACGTACGCAATTTTAATTCGGTGTACAATCCATTTATCATGAATAAGGATACAAAATTCTTCGCGATCGGGTAGAAAAAGTAATTGATTCCAGATTGGAAATGATGTTCGAACGAGCGGAGCAAAGATCCGAGGAGTTGGAGAACAGTTACTCGTTGTTGGGCCGTTGGAAAAAAAAGACCGACGAGCTGCTTTACTCGATGATACCGCAGACGATTGCTGACCGATTGCGAAGCGGCGTGGCTCCTATGAGCACGTGCGAGGTACATTCATTGCCTCTTATAATCTCCCTCTTCATGCGAGATATATGACCCGGTCTTATTCCAGTCTTTCGAGTCCACCACAATTCTATTCTGCGAGCTCTGTGATTTCGATTACTCCACCAGTGACTGCGCGATGGAAATAGTCTCTTCGATGAACGCGATTTACACTTGCTTCGACTCGCTCATGGACAAGTTCGACGTTTACAAGGTCGAATTGATGAACCAGTGGAACGGCTTTGTAAAAAGGGAGGCTTTCACGTTCTTTTGTGTCCAGGTTGAAACTGTGGGGTACGTTTACATGGCGGCGAGTGGCGCCCCGGATAGAACGGAAGACCACGCCACGAGAATCGCTGATGTTTCACTCCAGCTCATAAGCAACGTGCGCTGTCTAAAAGTGCCTTCCCATATCGACTTACAAATACGAATTGGTACACTCTAAAAACGACCCATTTCAGTCAAGACGAAACCTCTTGCGTCAAGACATTATCCTTCTTAATATACGGTCAAGAAAACATTCTCTTGAAACAAGAGAAAAGTTCTTAGTCAAGAAAAAATTTCTGAAGGCGACAAAAAACTCTTGAGTCAGGGTTGCCAACTTTTTATTCAAAACGAATTGTCTTTCGCGAAATGGTGAAACTTAAAATTGTAAATACCTAATTTCATGAACATTGCATAAACTTGTGTCTATGGTTTTGGCTCAAAAAGTTTCCAACTTTTGAGTAAAATGATGTTACAAACATTGTTCGAAAAAACGTGATATGAAACTTTAAGATGCCCCAACAGGGATTCATTCAGGCCCCGCCGTTGGAGGAATCGTGGGTATTAAGGTCCCGAGATACTGTTTCTTCGGGGACACGGTGAACACTGCATCGAGAATTCAAACGACAAGTCTTGTACGTAGAATGTATCATAAGAGATGTTTGCCGAAAAAGTAATTCAATTTATTGCAGCCGGGAATGATCCACATTTCATCTCACTCGACAGCACTTCTACCAAAGAACAGATATCGATTGGAGTCCCGTGGAGTGGTCTGGTTAAAGGTAAGCAACCCTCGGGTATCGTTTCCTTAATCCCCAAGTGTATAACGCGGAATCGTCGAGATTTTCTCCGAAATTACGTCGAAAACCTGACTCGGCGTAACAGGTGGCGAGTCTTTATTCGTACCGCAAATAAACTCTACTACGATCGTAATTTCGTCTTATAAAGTTTACCTTGACCAAATAAAAAAGCCGGATAAAATATTTGCCGTGTCGACAATTGAGTAATAAATCGATACAAAAAACAAATTAACTTTCCGTACTCATTTGGAAACGTGATGAAAAAACGTTGACTCAATCACGTTCATCCCTTAACACGGTAATTTTCTCAGGGTAAGGGGGAAATGGAAACGTATTGGCTGAAGGATCCGAATAGCGAAGATGGTTCATCTTTAATGGGCAGTCGTCATAGTATAAGCACCGACGTATAAATCTCACGATTTTCGAGTGAATTTTCCGAATTCGTAGAGTTTAGTTTATACATTCCGCATAAGAAATTTGTTGAAACAATACTCGCTGGTCTGGGAAAAAAGGCAAGCGCGTCTGGTATTCTCGACTGAAGTGTTTAATTGTACAATAAATAAAAGCAATAACAAGTCATGCGTCGAAGGATTCGAAGCACTCAACAATAACAAGCGTCTTTCGTGTTCGAATAAATCCACGTCAGAAAACGATTAACTCTTGAATACACGCCGGGGTAGTTTTTTTGCGCACATCCTTCGCCCCAGGAAACTATTCCTGCAAAGTTCGGATGGACGTAAAGATTTGTAAAAATGTGTTGATTTGTATGTGAAAATAAAAAATATTTACCAACAATACTGTGGATGGTGTCGTTCTTCACGTGAATTGGGCCACCGCTATCTCCCTAAAATTAATTGTATGCAATATTAAAAAGATAAGCGAGGTCACCGAGACATGTTTTCAGACGTCTTTCATCTTATCCTAAACACCTAGGTTTTTTTAGAGACTTCCTAAAAAATTGTACGTCTAATAAATTGGTTCTCGTTTCCATTTTGGAATAATTTCTAGTTGATATCAGTTGGTTTTGAAATGATTCCCAGTTGGTTTATATTGGGATTGAGGTGATTACCAGTAAAACAATTTGAGACTAGTGAAATACCAGTTAGTACCAGCTGCAGTACAAAATTGGAACCAGCTATCATCATTGGAATTCTTTAATTTCTTTAAACCTCATTAGAATCAATTTAAAAATGTATTCAGCACAAGTCACCAAAACTTTTAATCATAACGGTTTCAAGCACCGCACGTAATTGATTAAGTAAATTAGGTTTTCCGCTCTAATGGACCTAGAGCACTACAATAAACCATCTTCGAAAATCAAACGAAGCCGAACGTTTACCTGACACGAATCTTTGCCGCCTTCCGTGTTCCCCGCGCACAACATGTTGTCCGTTATTTTACGAGCCGGGTAATTAGAGGCACGGCATTCGGCGTTAGACATGATTGGTACCATAACTTCTTGTAAAGTGGCGGACGATGGGCCGCCCGCTTCGGTCGTTCCCCATCCCGTAACGATCCCGATTTCTCCGTTAAAATGCTTCCCTACAGAACGTTCCAATTATCACGAAAATCCCGGGAATCAAACATTTTTTGTGGTTCCAAAAAAAATCAGATAAAAAAGAAAAGAATTTATTTTTCACGGTATTTTCGCTCTGAAGAAAGCAGAGATTGAAAACGTACGTTTTTCTGCCACACAAACGGGCCGGAATTTTTTCTCGAACATGAACTCGCCGTCTATTTTCAACAGGGCGATGTCATTGTCGAAATTCAACGTGGAATACCCAGGATGTCGTATTATTTCCTTCACTTTGAAGTCTTGAGTTTCGGTTTCGTCCGTGGTGTTTCGATTGTGCTCCAAAATACGAACGGACATTAAATCTCGCTGGAATCTTATAAAAATATTTCGAATCTTTACCTTCGTTCGAGATGATAACAATTTTTTTAAAGATTTCCGTACTTTTACGTCCCATTTTTGGAATTTCAGAGTGACCCAAAACGTGCGGATTTCAAAAAATCGCGTATTTTACTAACCGATCAACGCAGTGAGCAGCGGTCAAAAGATATCGAGAATTAATTATCGAACCGCCGCAGTAAAATCGTCCCCGGTACATCAAAATGGTCATCCAGGGATATTCGTTTACCTCGGTTTCCACGCCGCCAACGATCCTGTGTAGTTTGTTCGTCACTCCGCATTCTTGAAGCAACGAAAACGTTTTTCCCCAACTTTCTCGCTATCGCTTTTCGCATTTTTCCCACTTACTGCATTTCCTGCAATTCCCAGGTCTCGACGTAGTAACTTCCGGCGCCGAAACCGTCACCGTCGTCGGGCGCGGATTAAATATTTGCGAGATCCATTCCACGATCACCGTATCATTCCACGCCTTCGTTCCGTTATTTTTATTCTCGTTCGCGGTTCTTCGACTCGTTTCTCTCTGGAATAAAATCCAACGATCGCGAAATAGAAATTGCTTTCTGGGATTTCGGTTTTTCCGTTTGTTGAACTTGGGAGAAAAATTTCAAATTTACCTGTTGCGTGATACCGATGAAAACGGCGAGTAAAATGAAGGCGAACGAGGCGCGACGCATTTTTGGATTCGGAAAGAACGTTCTTTTACCGTTCGCCGTACGTAAAGCACTGCGAGCTCGTATCAACGTAAATTGTTTTAATTCGATTGCACCGCCGTGCCGGACGATACTTTCACGCAGGCCATAATTCCGGCGGCGCATCTTTATTTATGCGGAATAGTGGACAAACCGGGTGCACGTTAAATCCGGAATCAGGACGATTCGCAAACAACTTTTCGGCAGCGCGAAATTTCTTCATTTCTTCGACCTAATACGAAATTACGCTCATTAAAATTTCCGCAATTTACGACGAAGCTCGCAAAGTACGAGGAAAAAAGCGACTTTGAGCGAAGGCGAAAAAATCTCTGGCAGTTAAGCGGAGAACAAAAACGCGGCGATGTTCTTTCTTCGCGTTCATGACTCGTTTTTTTTCCACGATAAATGTGTGTCAACGTCGTAGTGATGTTTAGAGTCGTTGTCGACAATGGTGGTTACGCTCGCACGCTTTCAGGTTCAATAGTTAGCGAGAAAAAACGTGATGTACCAGGCGTCATCTCGGCCAAACGATAAAAGCAGCGCGACAAAACGGCCTCGTTCGATTTCAGCCGATTATGACTGTGACTCGCGTCTTACATTTTCGCAGAAGGTCGCGTTATCGCTTCTTCTTATCTGCGAATTGGCTGCTGTGAAAGGGAACGAGATAATGTCCAGTGCAACGGCTCTGGACTCACCTGTAACCCATAACAGTGGGTCAAGGTATATGGGTCACGACACCCTCATGCGGGTGGATTACTTCATTGTCTTAACTCGCGACCGATGATTAAATTTTATCCGGAGCCTTGCCTTAGTTTTTTCAAATGTGTCACGTGTCATTGATGCTATCGGCGAATCCACGAAAACCATATTTGTACAGTTTACCGCGTGTACTTACTTTACAATTGTTTCGATGATAAATTGTGATTGGAAATCGATCGAATCGCCAATAAAATTTTATTGAAATTCGAATTCCATTGGCTACGATTAATTTTTATTCAGTTTGGAATGTTTTATTTGAATTTCCTGCGATTTCTGCTTTTATGTTTCACGCGTTCGTAATAAAATTGACGTATTGTAAATCCAGATTATCCGACATTTGAGGAATGTTTTATTTATATTTGCTTTTATAATGAACTGCTATCGAACATCGATCGAAAAGCTAATAAAATTCGGTTCAAACTTGGATAAAATTGAAATTAAACTGAAATTGGAATACGATTAAAATGAAGGTTAAATCTTCATGAAATTCGATTACAATTTGATTCAAATCTAATTAAGATTCGAGTTTTTTTATGTTTAGATCGATTCAGTTTGAATCAATTTTCATTTAAATCGAATCAAACCCAATAATATTTCATATAAATTTTCTGCACTTTATACTTTTCTTTTTCACGCATTCGTAAGAAAATTTACGAATCGTGAACAAAGATTATGCATTCGAAACATTTTATCTATATTCGTTTGGATTGTAAATTGGGGTTTCAAATCACGAAAACTTAATTGAAAATAGATCGAAAGTTAATAAAATTCGATTAAAATTTAGATGAAATTAAAATTAAGTTTGAATCTTGTGAAATTCAATTACAAAAAATTATTTCAATCAATTTAACTAAAATCAATTTTCATTCAAATAAAATAAAACCCAACGACGTTTCATGTAAATTTTCTGCAATTTCTGCTTTTCTTTTTCACGTCTTCGTAACAAAATTCACAAATCGTAAACATTTTATCTATCTTCGTTTCGATAATAAACATAAAATTATCAATTATCAATCGAATTTGGATACAATTGAAACGAAATTTGAATCTTGATAAAATTCAATTACAATTTGATCTAAAATCAATTTGCATTAAAACGACGTTTCACGTAAATTTCCTAAAACTTCTGCTTTTCTCTTTCACAAATCGTGAACCAAGATAACACAAAACCTTAAAAACATTTCAAAAACGGAAGAATTATGGAATCGCATTCTTGGTCTCTCCGAACTCGCGTTTTTACGACTCTCGCTCGTAAAGGGCGATGTAATAATCGAATTTCGTATTTCTCTCCATTCAACTAAACTTTTCTTTTCCATTCCCCACAAAATATGACGCGCAACATCCCAGTAAAAACCAAAGTAAACAAACAGAAACGTACAAAAAGCGTTAAGTTTTTTTTGAAATTTTTCGATGCCCGCATACCAGGGAGCGTTTCAAAGAAAATACATAAACTTCTTTGACTCCGAGTCCTGGTAACCTGGTAGATATGAGGACAAGAGCAGCCGAAGAATATTACATTGACCCGATTCGTGCCAACATCGAAGTTGTAAAGAAGCGATAACTCGCGTCGTTTGAAAAGCAATGACAAATGGGAAAATAATGTTGATTTTATTCCATGTCTATTCTCCCATTCGTACCGTGACGATCTAAATCAAGCAAAGACACCGCCCTCCCGACAACTCTTTGTACTTAACTTTTTATCAATATCACGCAATCAACGCTTATTCCAAACGAAAAATAAATTCTCGTAAAAATAAAAAAAGATCATCCGCAGAGTCCGGGGCGTTGAAAAAGAGAAATTTGGTCCGGGGAGCGCGGTTGCATCGCCAGGATGCGCTCTCCGGCGCCACTTTCGTTTTCGCTCGGCTTACGAAATTGACATTGACGACCGAGAGCCGGAGTTAGGGCGCGACAATACGAATTTATGGCTTGACATTGGTGGGCCAAATTGGGATTACGAAACGCCGAGCCTACCTACTTGCAGCGACTGTGACAGCGACGTCTGCCAATGCAAACGCGACTCTCAAGGTGACAATCCCCACCGCCTTCCTGGTCTTTATTAGTTATAATATACTATAAAACGGCAAAACAGCCTCGATCTTTACTTCTCACGCCCGACTCGTGGCGACGCGTGAATTATTATTGGTGAACCGTACGGACTCTCGAGTGATCACGCGAAATGGATTACAAGTGCCTCTGCTTGCTTGTTTGCCTCGCTCAACGATCCTTTCAAGTCTCGCCTAGACTGGTGAGTTTTATTCCTCATTTTTCACGAAGAGAATCACCTTTTTCCGACTTGTTACTTCGTCGCGAATTTAAAATGCGCTGCAGCGTCTAATTGTCATGTCCCTCGATAAAAGGTGTTGCAGACGAGCGATGGGAGCTTGTCGCAGTCGAGCGCGCAGGTGAATTTAAACGCGACGAGTCCCGGCGACGATAAGACGCCGTTTCTGCACGAAGATTCGTACATAGATTTCGAGCCGGCGCACGAGACGGCGAACGATGAGGGCCCGTACACGTGCAGCGACTGCGGTAAAAATTACGTCAATTATTCCGTGCTCTTTACGGGACAAACTTTGGGTTTTCGATGGGAATTCAGTAGAGATTTGTATTTTATGGCAGTTTGTGGCGTCGGGAGAAAAACCAGGATCGTTGGTGGAAACGTTACCGATATTTTCGAGTATCCCTGGGTTATCAGCATGAGCAAACAGGGGCAGTATCACTGCGGAGGGAGCTTGATCACACGGGTCCACGTGCTGACCGCCGCGCACTGTTTATACGGGTGAATTTTTACTTTTCTTGTGGGGAATGAGGATTCTTTCAACAGGGAAAAAGGGATTCAATGCAGTTTTTTCGCAGATTCAACGAACGGTCCTTTGTAATCACTCTGGCTAGAAACAACCTGCCGAATCGGAATTCCCTGATAGTTCGTCGACGAGTCAAGTCCGCAATTCTTCACGAGAATTACGATCCTCACAATTACAACAACGACATCGCGATCATTGTTCTGGACAAACCATTGCCGCTTGATGGTCTTGTTAGGACCGCGTGTTTGCCCAGAAAAGGTAGATTCTCTTTAAGAATGATAGGATTTAAATTATTCTTTTCGGAGTGCATTTTCACTCTTTTTAGAGTGAAATTCAGGGCACGCGCTCCAGACTTATAGTGCAACTTTCCACCCTTTCAGAAAGGGTGAAAAAATGCACTTCAAAAGCGATCAACTCGAACTACAAAGTAGAATTCACTGTAAAAAATTTAATTTAAATTAAAAAAATCTGATTTATTTTCGCAGCGATCGATTACACCGGGGCGATGGCCACAGCGATCGGATGGGGCCGTACCCAAGAAGACCACCCGATCAGCGACGATTTGCAGAAAGTCCACCTCCCAATTTTGTCCCCGGAGGAATGTAACGACGCCGGTTACGAAAAGAACCGCATCACCGAGAACATGTTTTGCGCGGGTTACATCGACGGAAAAAAAGATTCCTGTTTCGTAAGTGAATAAAACGAATCCCCACAGTAAAACGAATTCAAATATCGCAAATTCGTGATTTTCAGGGCGACAGCGGTGGTCCTCTCCACGTTCGAGGAACTTACAATCAACTGGAACTCGTGGGTAAGGAAAAAAACATATAAATTACATCGATCAATATTCATGTGCATCGCCCGTACGAATTGTGTTGTTGAATCATCGGAAATTTCTCCTTTTACGACGCGAAATTTCGTTTGAATAGGGATCATTTCGTGGGGTCGCGGTTGCGCCCGACCCAAATTCCCCGGCGTGTATACGAAGCTGACGAATTATCTTGGATGGCTGAAGGACACGCTCAAGAACGAGTGCGTTTGTCCCCCGCCGCACACCGCCCATGAAAATCGCAGTCGACCTTCTTAAGAAGACTCGGGATGCTTCGAAGGCGACGCTTCCATTCCTAAAATGAACACCCTGATAACACGCGCAGTCGAACGCCATGAAAGTGATGCTTCGACCAAAATATCTAGTCCAATGTATACTGTGATGTAAATACTTAGAGAATAATTAATAAACTAAGCCTGAATTTACTTTTATGTATTTTCTTCTTTGTTTCCGGTTGGGTGTTAATATGGGAAGGTACAAAAAGTTACAGAGAACTAAGACAGATTTTTGAAAAATACGAGAAATACGAAAATCTGCAGAAAATTATGATAGATTTTCAGTGGGTTTTTGTATTTTTAATTTGGTTGTACTCGGAAGAAACATTTTATTAAGTGGTCGATTTAATAAAATGATTTTGTTGAATCAAAAAAAATTATTAAAAACGAGCAAAATTGAAATTTATTTATTGGTTCTATTGTTTCTTATTTTTACGAATCACATCAAGTCTATAGAAAAAACCAGCTGGAAAACTTTGCCATTTAATTGTTCCAAATATTCAACAATGCAAACTTTCAAAATTGGATTTTCCAGGATGACAAAAGAGGCTTTCGATGATCAATATTAGAAATTACAAAAAACGTTTGATTTATAGAAAATTTATATTTAGTATAGGAACATGCTGAAAATTACTACTTTTTGTGAAAAGTTTAGGCACAAACTTTAAATTTCACGAAGTGTTTATATTTTTCAGCACCGTTTCTTTGAGTTTTTGGGTACAATTTGCATAAAACGTAGTTCGGAAATATTTGATAAACATATTGTATAAATCGGCAACACAAATTTTGAGTCTTTTGAAGTCAAATTTTACTTATTCAAAGTGAAATTTCACTCCAAAAATAATAAAAATTGAATAACTCTATTTAGAATGAAATGGGGTCGAATTTCACTCCAAATTAAGAAAGAAAAATTCCACTCTTCCACTAAAAGCGACAAAATTCATTCTAAAAGCAATAAACTCCAACTCTACAGAATCCAAGAATGATAGGAATTAGAGATTTTATTTTGAGTGCATTTTTACCCTATTTAGAGTGAAATTAAGTGCGCGCACTTCAGATTCAAAATGAAACATTCCACTCCAAAAGCAATCAACTCAAACTAGAGAGTAAAATTCTACTCTAAAAAATAGAGCGTTGTAGTTTCTTCAAGTCCAAAGTTGTCCAACAATTTTAGTTGAAAAAGAATGCGAAAACGGGAAAGTAGTGGTTCGCCCTTGACAAGACAATACTAAGTGAAGACGCGTGTCTTTCATCATCGGTAATCAGGAAGTGCGAGAGATTCACGAGCGGGGCAAAAAGCAGGTCATGAATCTGAAACGTTTTGCTTTCAACGATGAATGTGGGTTGGTGAAACCACCGAACCGAGCAGTGCGTGGCTCTCGTCCATCTCGGAGCGCAATTGTAAGCGCAAGTGAATGAATGCCGGTCGTTCCAATTTAATCTCCTTCCAGAAAAAACACTTTACACTTTATAAATTTCATCTCGATCCACAAACAAAGATATCACGTATCGCCACCGAATGGAATGCCATTCAAAATCCATTTTTTGCCGAATTCCTCGAAGCACCTTCGGCAAGAAACTTTGTACTTAATTTTCTCTTTCGCTATGGCCCTCGAAGTTTCACCTGCCGGCGAATAATCAACGCCGCTTTTCAAATTGATCAATCGAGACGTAATTTCATTTTTTTTTGCGGCGGTGTTACGAAGCGTTGAAAGAGAAATTGAAAAAAATATCGTCTTTCGAAATAGCAGGCCGTTACGTGAGTGGGATACAAGTGTACTAAAGATGCCGGGCCAGAAGTCTCGCGTTTCGTGCAAAGATCGCAGTCTTGAGCAGTCTGAGAAAAGCGAGGCTTTTCTTCGCGCTCGAAAAAAGTGAGAAAGTGAACGAAAAAAGCCGTTGAAAAATAGTGGGAAAGGAGCGAGCTTGGCTACGAGTTCGCTTGATGAATTTGCGCTTCGAAGAGTTTGCACTTCTGCCGCCGAAACGAGTCGAGCCACTGGGTCGTGGAGAAAGAACTTTCTTCGCAGACGCTGGATCGAACGACGGCAGTGAAAGCGGCATCGGGGCCATTGGGGAATCCTCAGCGATCGCCAGCGATCTCGGCGGCGCGCTTTAAACGTCGTCGGGATGTCATGAACAATGAATACGAAACTGTGACGTCGAGTCATGTCATTTTAATTCGCCAAGTTCACGGCTCGCGGGGATTGAAAAAAAAAGAGTGCTGTGTGTTAGTTTTGCGCAACGAAGATGTTTATTCGCGCGCTACTCTTGATTCTCTCTTCGAGCTTCTTTCCTGCTTGTCATGGATTGACTCCGTTCAACAATTACGATCATTACGAACACAATTTAAACTTGGGCGTGAGTATCGACCCGGAATTTCCGCATTTATTAAATTTATTTGACGGTAAATTTACGGAAAAATTTCTTAGAAAAGATGGATTTGAGGTCGTAGAACGGATGTATCGATGTAAATATAGAGTTAACGAGACGGGCCTTGACCAACAATTCGAAAAGTGATTCGTCACTTTCTACCTTTTTTCTCGAGGCAGAAAAGAGACAGCTCATCTATGGAAGATAATCACCTGTTTTTTGCGACCTTTTTTTTCAGGATGCAGGGTCTAATCGCTCCGGGAGAATTTTCTTTGACGAAATATTCGGCATCGACTTCACCGCTCCCGCCGAAGTCGAAGACCAGAAACTGAGGAATTGCACATGCGGTGGGTCAAGTTTATAATTCTTTCATAATTTTACAAAATAATTTTTTACTTCAATACAAAATTTTCCTTTAAATTTTAAAATAAATAAGTTCGTAATGGAAGTAACGAATTTGTAATCATTTTTGCAATGCCGAATAATTCGTTTCTTTCGTTACATTATTTGCAATAATTCAATTGCGCAAACATCAGATTCATTCATCCTTGAAATCACGCAATAATTAGGGGAGAGTGGGGAGTTGTGAGATGGGTTTTATTTTTGAGACATTTTGATAATCTGCAAAGTACAATCTTTAGTAGACATAAAAACACAATTTTTGGCTCGAGCAGTTTGTTAAAATTCATAACGGTTAAACAATTTTATCATGCTCATAAAAATGTATCTTTTTGTGAATTTTCAATGGAAGTAAATGATATATTTGGATAATTATTCTTTATCATAGTTGTAAAAAATTTAAATTAAAATAAAGTTGAGG